>CANXME010000865.1:0-62500 GCA_948144175.1 Closterium sp. NIES-65
CCCCTGTTCTTTCAATTTTGCACCCCGCTAGGCCCTTGTGTTTGTGCAATTTTGCCATAGGCTAAGGTCCCTTGTTCTTGCAATTTTGCACTCATTAGGTCCTTGTTCTTGCAATATTGCACACGCTAGGCCCTTGTTCTTGCAATTTTGCACTGGCTACGCCCTTGTTCTTGCTATTTTGCACACTCTAGGCCATTGTTCATGCAATTTTGCACTCGCTAGGCCTTGTTCTTGCGATTTGCACACGCTAGGCCCTTGTTCTTGCAATTTTGCACTCGCTAGGGGCCCTTGTTCTTGGAATTTTGCACAAGCTAGGCCCTTTTTCTTGCAATTTTGCACTCGCTAGGCCCTTGTTCTAGCAATTTTGCACACGCTAGGCCCTTGTTCTTGCAATTTTGCACACGCTAGGCCTTTGTTCTTGCGATTTTGCACACGCTACGCCCTTGTTCTTGCAATTTTGCACACGCTAGGCCTTTGTTCTTGCAATATTGCACACGCTACGCCCTCGTTCTTGCAATTTTGCACTCGCTAGGCCCTTGCCATTTTGCACATGCTAGGCCGTTGTTCTTGCAATTTTGCACTCGCTAGGCCCTTGTTCTTGCGATTTTGCACACGCTAGGCCCTTGTTCTTGTAATTTTGCACAAGCTAGGCCCTTGTTCTTGCAATTTTGCACACGCTAGGCCCTTGTTCTTGCTATTTTGCACACGCCAGGCCGTCGTTCTTGCAATTTTTCACTCGCTAGGCCTTTTTTCTTGCGATTTTGCCCACGCTAGGCCCTTGTTCTCGAATTTTGCACACGCTAGGCCCTTGTTCTTGCAATTTTGCACACGCTAGGCCCTTGTTGTTGCTATTTTGCACACGCTAGGCCCTTGTTCTTGCAATTTTGCACTCGCTAGGCCCTTGTTCTTGAAATTTTGCGTACACTAGGCCCTTGTTCTTGCAATTTTGCACACTTTAGGCCGCTGTTCTTTCAATTTTGCACCCGCTAGGCCCTTGTTTTTGCAAATTTGCACTTGCTAGGCCCGTGTTCTTGCAATTTTGCGCACGCTAGGCCCCTGTTCTTGCACTTCTGCACATGCTAGGCCCTTGTTCTTGCTATTTTGCACACGCTAGGCCGTTGTTATTGCAATTTTGCACTCGCTAGGCCCTTGTTCTTGCGATTTTGCACACGCTAGGCCCTTGTTCTTGCAATTTTGCACTCGCTAGGCCCTTGTTCTTGCAATTTTGCACACGCTAGGCCCTTGTTCTTGCAATTTTGCACACGCTAGACCCTTGTTCTTGCAATTTTGCACACCCTAGGCCCTTGTTCTTGCAATTTTGCACATGCTAGGCACTTGTTCTTGCAATTTTGCACACGCTAGGCTCTTGTTCTTGCGATTTTGAACGCGCTAGGTCCTTGTTTTTGCAATTGTTTCACACGCTAGGCCGTTGTTCTTGCAATTTTGCACTTGCTACGCCCTTGTTCTTGCTATTTTGCACACTCTAGGCCGTTGTTCATGCAGTTTTGCACTCGCTAGGCCCTTGTTCTTGAGATTTTGCACACGCTAGGCCCTTGTTCTTGCAATTTTGCACTCGCTAGGCCCTTGTTCTTGGGATTTTGCACACGCTAGGCCCTTGTTCTTGCAATTTTGAACTCGCTAGGCCCTTGTTCTTGCAATTTTGCACACGCTAGGCCCTTGTTCTTGCAATTTTGCACACGCTAGGCCTTTGTTCTTGCGATTTTGCACAAGCTAGGCCCTTGTTCTTGCAATTTTGCACACGATAGCCCCTTGTTCTTGCAATTTTGCACACGCTAGGCCCTTGTTCTTGCTATTTTGCACACGCCAGGCCGTCGTTCTTGCAATTTTTCACTCGCTAGGCCTTTTTTCTTGCGATTTTGCGCACCCTAGGCCCTTGTTCTTGCAATTTTGCACACGCTAGGCCCTTGTTCTTGCAATTTTGCACACGCTAGGCCCTTGTTGTTGCTATTTTGCACACGCTAGGCCCTTGTTCTTGCAATTTTGCACTCGCTAGGCCCTTGTTCTTGAAATTTTGCGTACGCTAGGCCCTTGTTCTTGCAATTTTGCACACTTTAGGCCGCTGTTCTTTCAATTTTGCACCCGCTAGGCCCTTGTTTTTGCAAATTTGCAGTTGCTAGGCCCGTGTTCTTGCAAATTTGCGCACGCTAGGCCCCTGTTCTTGCACTTCTGCACACGCTAGGCCCTTGTTCTTGCTATTTTGCACACGCTAGGCCGTTGTTATTGCAATTTTGCACACGCTAGGCCCTTGTTCTTGCGATTTTGCACACGCTAGGCCCTTGTTCTTGCAATTTTGCACTCGCTAGGCCCTTGTTCTTGCAATTTTGCACACGCTAGGCCCTTGTTCTTGCAATTTTGCACACGCTAGACCCTTGTTCTTGCAATTTTGGACACGCTAGGCCCTTGTTCTTGCAATTTTGCACATGCTAGGCACTTGTTCTTGCAATTTTGCACACGCTAGGCTCTTGTTCTTGCGATTTTGAACGCGCTAGGTCCTTGTTTTTGCAATTTTTTCACACGCTAGGCCCTTGTTCTTGCAATTTTGTGTTGAGTGATGCTACTTTTCGTATTCACGTCTGTCTGCCTCCCATCATATGTTCGTGCATTGCATGCGTGTTGTGAGTGTGTGCAGAAATTTGTGTTTTGTACGGTTGGGTTTTTCTGAGTGTGTGTGTGTGAATGTTATTTGGCTTGAGCAGATATGTGAAGTGACTCCTCTGCTCAAGAGCTTTCCGAGGAACCAAGTATCGCTTCAATCGGAGCACGAACAAGAAAGTTAGGAACGTTGGAGTTCGTATGCTTTTGATATTTGGTTGTGGTGACTATGGGAAGTTGTGGGGTTGACTCAATATGGGGTACAGACTTTTGAGGGTTGGGAAATTCGTCTTTTCTACTGTAGTTGCTACCAAATGGTTGGGAGAAACCAAACCAGGCTGGCAAGGGTGGCCAAGTTGGGTTCAGGTGGATTGTGGAGGTTGGGATAGTGACAAAGGCCAAAGTTGGGTTGCCTATGTGGAAGGGAATTGTATGGCATGGGGTTTCCTTGGTTGGGGACTCTCTTGAGACCTTCCCTCTCGTCCTCCTCATCCCTTCCACCTGGTTTAGTGCTACTCCAATTCTTTTGTGTGAACTTGTGTGAACTTTGTGATTGAGTTAAGATTCTATGGCAGCATACCCCCTAGTGCGCCGAAATAGATAGCTCAAGAAATACTTCACCTTTTCGCATGATTCAACTTGACCGTGAACTTTTCGTCGACGGCGTTTCTTGTGAACTCGACTTTTCTGTTCAGAAACTAGGCCCAACGAAGTTGAGATATTTTGGCGACTAATCTTCATAGACTCCGTCCTCAGTCTCTAACATTTTGCACACGCTAGGCCCTTGTTCTTGCTATTTTGCACACGGTAGGCCGTTGTTCTTGCAATTTTGCACTCGCTAGACCCTTGTTCTTGCAATTTTGCACACGCTAGGCCCTTGTTCTTTCAATTTTACACTCGCTAGGCCCTTGCAATTTTGCACACGCTAGGCCCTTGTTCTTGCAATTTTGCACACGCTAGGCCCTTGTTCTTGCAATTTTGCACACGCTAGGCCGCTGTTCTTGCAATTTTGCACTCGCTAGGCCTTGTTCTTGCGATGTTGCACATGCTAGGCCCTTGTTCTTGCAATTTTGCACTCGCTAGGCCCTTGTTCTTGCAATTTTGCACACGCTAGGCCCTTGTTCTTGCAATTTTGCACATGCTAGGCCCTTGTTCTTGCAATTTTGCACACGCTAGGCTCTTGTTCTTGCAATTTTGCACACGCTAGGCCCTTGTTCTTGCAATTTTGCACACGCTAGGCCCTTGTTCTTGCAATTTTGCACACGCTAGGCCTTTGTTTTTGCGATTTTGCACACGCTACGCCCTTGTTCTTGCAATTTTGCACTCGCTCGGCCCTTGTTCTTGCAATTTTGCACTCGCTAGGCCCTTGTTCTTGCAATTTTGCACACGCTAGGCTCTTGTTCTTGCTATTTTGCACACGCTACGCCCTTGTTCTTGCAATTTTGCACTCGCTAGGCCTTTGTTTTTGCAATTTTGCACACGCTAGGCCCTTGTTCTTGCAATTTTGCACTCGCTAGGCCCTTTGTTCTGGTGATTTTGCACACGCTAGGCCCTTTTTCTTGCAATTTTGCACTCGCTAGGCCCTTGTTCTTGCAATTTTGCACTCGCTAGGCCCTTGTTCTTGCAATTTTGCACACGCTAGGCCCTTGTTGTTGCAATTTTGCACAAGCTAGGCCCTTGCTCTTGCAATTTTGCACACGCTAGGCCCTTGTTCTTGCAATCTTGCACACGCTAGGCCCTTGTTCTTGCAATTTTGCACACGCTAGGCCTTTGTTCTTGCGATTTTGCACATGCTACGCCCTTGTTCTTGCAATTTTGCACTCAGTAGGCCCTTGTTCTTGCAATTTTGCACTCGCTAGGCCCTTGTTCTTGCAATTTTGCACACGCTAGACCCTTGCTCTTGCAATTTTGCACACGCTAGGCCTTTGTTTTTGCGATTTTGCACACGCTACCCCCTTGTTCTTGCAATTTTGCACTCGCTAGGCCCTTGTTCTTGCAATTTTGCACTCTCTAGGCCCTTGTTCTTGCAATTTTGCACACGCTAGGCCCTTGTTCTTACTATTTTGCACACGCTACGCCCTTGTTCTTGCAATTTTGCACTCGCTAGTCCCTTGTTCTTGCAATTTTGCACTCGCTAGGCCCTTGTTCTTGCAATTTTGCACTCGCTAGGCCCTTGTTCTTCTAATCTTGCACACGCTAGGCCCTTGTTCTTGCAATTTTGCACACGTTAGGCCCTTGTTCTTGCAATTTTGCACTCGCTAGGCCCTTGTTCTTGAATTTTTGCATACACTAGGCCCTTGTTCTTGCAATTTTACTCACGTTAGGCCCCTGGTTTTTCAATTTTGCACCCGCTAGGCCCTTGTTCTTGCAATTTTGCACACGCTATGCCCTTGTTCTTGCAAATTTGTACTCGCTAGGCCCTTGTTCTTGCTATTTTGCACACGCTAGGCCCCTTTTCTTGCTATTTTGCACAGGCTAGGCCCTTGTTTTTGCAATTTTGCACACGCTAGGCCCTTGTTCTTGCAATTTTGCACACCTTAAACCCTTGTTCTTGCAATTTTGCACACGCTAAACCCTTGTTCTTGCAAATTTGTACTCGCTAGGCCCTTGTTCTTGCAATTTTGCACACGCTAGGCCCGTGTTCTTGCTATTTTGCACACGCTAGGCCCTTGTTCTTGCTATTTTGCACACGCTAGGCCCTTGTTCTTGCAATTTACTCACGCTAAACCCTTGCTCTTGCAATTTTGCACTCGCTAGACCCTTGTTCTTGAAATTTTGCACACGCTATGCCCATTTTCTTGCAATTTTGCACACGCTAAACCATTGTTCTTGCAATTTTGCACTCGCTAGGCCCTTGTTCTTGCTATTTTGCACACGCTAGGCCCTTGTTCTTGCAATTTTGCACACGCTAGGTCCTTGTTCTTGCAACTTTGCACACGCTAGGCCCTTGTTCTTGCAATTTTGCACACGCTAGGCCCTTGTTCTTGCCATTTTGCATACGCTAGGCCCCTGTTCTTTCAATTTTGCACCCGCTAGGCCCTTGTTCTTGCAAATTTGCACTCGCTAGGCCCTTGTTCTTGCAATTTTGCACACGCTAGGCCCTTGTTCTTGCTATTTTGCACATGCTAGGCCCTTGGTCTTGCAATTTTGCACACGCTAGGCCCTTGTTTTTGCAATTTTGCACACGGTAGGCCCTTGTTCTTGCAATTTTGCACACGCTAGGCCTTTGATCTTGCAATTTTGCACACGCTAGGCCTTTGTTCTTGCAATTTTGCACATGCTAGGCCCTTGTTCTTGCAATTTTGCACACGCTAAACCCTTGTTCTTGCAATTTTGCACACGCTAAACCCTTGTTCTTGCAATTTTGCACTCGCTAGGCCCTTGTTCCTGCAATTTTGCACACGCTAGGCTCTTTTTGCAATTTTGCACACGCTAGGCCCTTGTTCTTGAAATTTTGCACTCGCTAGGCCCTTGTTCTTGAATTTTTGCAGACACTAGGCCCTTGTTCTTGCAATTTGACACACATTAGGCCCCTGTCTTTTCAATTTTGCACCCGCTAGGCCCTTGTTTTTGCAAATTTGCACTCGTTAGGCCCTTGTTCTTGCAATTTTGCACACGCTATGCCCTTGTTCTTGCTATTTTGCACACGCTAGGCCCTTATTCTTGCTATTTTGCACAGGCTAGGCCTTTGTTTTTGCAATTTTGCACACGCTAAACCCTTGTTCTTGCAATTTTGCACTCGCTAGGCCCTTGTTATTGCAATTTTGCACATGCTAGGCCCTTGTTCTTGCATTTTTACACACGCTAAACCCTTGTTCTTGCAATTTTGCACACGCTAAACCCTTGTTCTTGCAAATTTGCACTAGCTAGGCCCTTGTTCTTGCAATTTTGCACACGCTAGGCCCTTGGTCTTGCTATTTTGCACACGCTAGGCCCTTGTTCTTGCTATTTTGCACACGCTAGGCCCTTGTTCTTGCAATTTATTCACGCTAAACCCTTGCTCTTGCAATTTTTTTACTCGCTAGACCCTTGTTCTTGCAAGTTTGCACACGCTATGCCCATTTTCTTGCAATTTTGCACACGCTAAACCATTCTTCTTGCAATTTTGCACTCGCTAGGCCCTTGTTCTTGCTATTTTGCACACGCTAGGCCCTTGTTCTTGCAATTTTGCACACGCTAGGTCCTTGTTCTTGCAACTTTGCACACGCTAGGCCCTTGTTCTTGCAATTTTGCACACGCTAGGCCCTTGTTCTTGCAATTTTGCATACGCTAGGCCCCTGTTCTTTCAATTTTGCACCCGCTAGGCCCTTGTTCTTGCAAATTTGCACTCGCTAGGCCCTTGTTCTTGCAATTTTGCACACGCTAGGCCTTTGTTCTTGCGATTTTGCACACGCTACGCCCTTGTTCTTGCAATTTTGCACACGCTAGGCCCTTGTTCTTGCTATTTTGCACATGCTAGGCCCTTGGTCTCGCAAAATTGCACACGCTAGGCCCTTGTTTTTGCAATTTTGCACACGGTAGGCCCTTGTTCTTACAATTTTGCACACGCTAGGCCTTTGATCTTGCAATTTTGCACACGCTAGGCCTTTGTTCTTGCAATTTTGCACATGCTAGGCCCTTGTTCTTGCAATTTTGCACACGCTAAACCCTTGTTCTTGCAATTTTGCACACGCTAAACCCTTGTTCTTGCAATTTTGCACTCGCTAGGCCCTTGTTCCTGCAATTTTGCACACGCTAGGCCCTTTTTGCAATTTTGCACACGCTAGGCCCTTGTTCTTGCAATTTTGCACTCGCTAGGCCCTTGTTCTTGAATTTTTGCAAACACTTGGCCCTTGTTCTTGCAATTTGACACACATTAGGCCCCTGTCCTTTCAATTTTGCACCCGGTAGGCCCTTGTTTTTGCAAATTTGCACTCGCTAGGCCCTTGTTCTTGCAATTTTGCACACGCTATGCCCTTGTTCTTGCTATTTTACACACGCTAGGCCATTATTCTTGCTATTTTGCACAGGCTAGGCCCTTGTTTTTGCAATTTTGCACACGCTAAACCCTTGTTCTTGCAATTTTGCACTCGCTAGTGTCAGAACATATAGCTTACTTGTTTCTGTAGGCTATAGTGGGGTATCCCATAGGGGGTACAACCCAATTAGGGTTTCCTATTTGTACCCACTTCATTTCATAGTCACTCACTCCCGTTCATTCAGTTTCACATGGTATAGAGCGGGTCCCTTCTAAGGACCGTTTTTTTTTTGGCCCACCCACGATCTTTTTTTTTCCTGCCCGGAGCGCGCCCTATTCTCCTCGAGGCGCGCTCCCCCTAGTGCGCGTCGAGCTGCCCTTGTGGCGCCCCGAGAGTCGCGCGCGCGACTCAATTTTTTTTCGCGCGCGCGGCCTGGGCCCCACTTCGCGCGGCCCTTACAGCCACGCCGCGCCGCCCTCTCGGCTCTGCCGCGCCGCGCCGCCCTCAAGACGGCCGCGCGGCCTCTTCGTCGCTGCGGCAGGCCCCCCCCCGCTGCACCTCTGTCGGCCCCGCCGCCGCCTTACCTGACGGCCGCCGCCTCACCTGACGGCCCGCCGCCTCGCCCTCTGGCCCGCCACCTCACCAGACGGCCCTGCCGCCTCACCTGACGGCCCACCGTCTCACCTGCTGGCCCGCCACCTTACCTGACGGCCCCGCCGCCTCACCTGACGGCCCGCCGCCACCTTACCTGACGGCCCCGCCGCCTCACCTGACGGCCCGCCGCCTCACCTACTGGCCCGCCACCTGACCTGACGGCCCCGCCGCCTCATCTGACGGCCCGCCGCCTGACCTGCTGGCCCGCCACCTCACTGACGGCCCGCCGCCTCCTCCGCTGGCCCGCCACCTGATCTGACGGCCCCGCCGCCTCACCTGACGGCTCGCCGCCTCACCTGCTGGCCCGCCACCTGACCTGACGGCCCCGCCGCCTCACCTACCGGCTCGCCACCTCACCCGCTGCACCCTGACGGCCCCACCGTCCCCTGTCCCGGCCCCGCCGCTGCACCCTGACGGCCCCGCCGTCCCCTGTCCCGGCCCCGGCGCTGCACCCTGACGGCCCCGCCGTACCTTGTCCCGGCCCCGCCACTACACTGCAGCCGAGCCGCCCAGCAGCAGCCGGACCGCCCAGCAGCAGCCGAGCCGCTCAGCAGCAGCCGAGCCGCCCAGCAGCAGCCGAGCCGCCCAGCAGCAGCCGAGCCGCCCAGCAGCAGCCGAGCCGCCCGGTACCCGAGCCGCCCGAGCCGCCCGAGCCGCCCGAGCCGCCCGAGCCGCCCCACCAGCCCGAGCCGCCTGCTGCTGTCCTACCCGACTCTCCTAGCCCGGTGAGACTTTCAGCTGCTGCCATGGCCACCCCCAATGTTCTTACTTTTGACGCTGAGGGGAGAGCCATTGACTTTGCCGTCTGGATTGAAGACCTGCAGCTGTACTTACTGTGTGATGCGATAGATGAGGTCTCTCTCTTTGACTTTGTCTCTGGCGCTGTCCCTGCCCCGCCTGCTGATGCTGACTCTGCTGCTCGCTCCAAGTGGGCGACCCGCGATGCTGCTGCACGTCTTGCTGTGCGTCGCCACCTCCCTTCCTCTGAGCGTGCCCACTTTAGTCAGTGCAAGACCGCTCAGGCCTTGTACGACGCTGTAGTTGCACGCTACTCCTCCCCTTCCTCCGCTACCCTTAGCCGCCTCATGCTACCGTTTCTCTTCCCTGACCTCGCTTCCTTTCCCACTGTTGCTGACCTAGTTACCCACCTCCGCGCTAGTGACACCCGCTACCGTGCTGCCCTTCCTGCTGAGTTCCGCGCTGCGAACCCTCCTCCCATGTACATCACTCTCTACTTTCTCGTCACCCGTCTCCCTGAGTCCCTTCGTGTCGTTAGGGACCAGTTTCTCTCTGTCTGTCCCACCACTCTCACTGTCGACCTCCTTGAGGAGTCCCTGCTAGCGGCTGAGAAGAGTATTGTCGCTGTAGGGGCCTCTCGGGGTGACCCTCGAACCCCCATCTTTGAGGGGTGTGGTCCTTCCCCCCTGCTGCCCTCTGTCACCTCTGCCGCTGCGGCCGACCTCGCTGGTTTTGAGTCGGTCGGCGCGGCGTCTGCCCCCAGCGGCAGACGCCGCACTGGCAAGGGCAAGGGGGGCAAGGGGGCGGGTGGAGCTAGAGGGGGCGGTGGAGGAGGCGGTGGGGGTGGAGGGGGGAGTGGGGGTGGCGGTGGGGGTGGTGGCGGGAGTGGAGGTACTAGTGGCGGCGGTGGAGGCGGAGGTGGCGGCGGAGGTGGTAGCGGAGGAGGCGGTGGGAGCGGTGGGAGCGACGGTCCTGGTGGGGGAGGTGGCGGTGGAGACGGGGGTGGCGGTGGAGGCGGGGGTGGCGGTGGAGGCGGGGGTCGGAGTGGCTCGTCCCAGCGGAGCAGCTCTGGGGGTGGTCAGCGCCAGCAGCAGCAGCAACAGCAGCAGCAGCAGCCGCAGCAGCAGCAGCGTTCATTCAGTTTCACAGCTAGGCCCTTGTTATTGCAATTTTGCACATGCTAGGCCCTTGTTCTTGCATTTTTACACACGCTAAACCCTTGTTCTTGCAATTTTGCACACGCTAAACCCTTGTTCTTGCAAATTTGCACTAGCTAGGCCCTTGTTCTTGCAATTTTGCACACGCTAGGCCCTTGGTCTTGCTATTTTGCACATGCTAGGCCCTTGTTCTTGCAATTTTGCACACGCTTAACCCTTGTTCTTGCAATTTTGCACTTGCTAGGCCCTTGTTCTTGCTATTTTGCACACGCTAGGCCCTTGTTCTTGCACTTTTGCACACGCTAGGCCCTTGTTCTTGCAATTTTGCACACGCTAGGTCCTTGTTCTTGCAATTTTACACTCGCCAGGCCCTTGTTCTTGCAATTTTGCACAAGCTAATCCCTTGTTCTTGCAATTTTGCACACGCTAGTTCCTTGTTCTTGCAATTTTGCACATGCTAGGCCCTTGTTCTTGCAATTTTTCACTCGCTAGGCCCCTGTTCTTGCGATTTTGGCACACGCTATGCCCTTGTTCCTGCAATTTTGCACACTCTAGGCCCTTGTTCTCGCAAATTTGCACACGCTAGGCCCTTGTTTTTGCAATTTTGCACACGCTAGGCCCTTGTTCTTGCAATTTTGCACACGCTAGGCCCTTGTTCTTGCAATTTTGCACTCGCCAGGTCCTTGTTCTTGAAATTTTGCATACACTAGGCCCTTGTTCTTGCAATTTTACACACGTTAGGCCGCTGTTCTTTCAATTTTGCACCCGCTAGGCACTTGTTCTTGCAAATTTGCACTCGCTAGGCCCTTGTTCTTGCAATTTTGCACACGCTAGGCCCTTGTTCTTGCTATTTTGCACATGCTAGGCCCTTGGTCTCGCAATTTTGCACAAGCTAGGCCCTTGTTTTTGCAATTTTGCACACGGTAGGCCCTTGTTCTTGCAATTTTGCACACGCTAGGCCTTTGTTCTTGCAATTTTGCACACGCTAGGCCTTTGTTCTTGCAATTTTGCACATGCTAGGCCCTTGTTCTTGCAATTTTGCACACACTAAACCCTTGTTCTTGCAATTTTGCACACGCTAAACCCTTGTTCTTGCAATTTTGCACTCGCTAGGCCCTTGTTCTTGAATTTTTGCATACACTAGGCCCTTGTTCTTGCAATTTGACACACGTTAGGCCCCTGTCCTTTCAATTTTGCACCCGCTAGGCCCTTGTTTTTGCAAATTTGCACTCGCTAGGCCCTTGTTCTTGCAATTTTGCACACGCTAGGCCCTTGTTCTTGCTATTTTGCACATGCTAGGCCCTTGGTCTCGCAATTTTGCACACGCTAGGCCCTTGTTTTTGCAATTTTGCACACGGTAGGCCCTTGTTCTTGCAATTTTGCACATGCTAGGCCTTTGATCTTGCAATTTTGCATACGCTAGGCCTTTGTTCTTGCAATTTTGCACATGCTAGGCCCTTGTTCTTGCAATTTTGCACACGCTAAACCCTTGTTCTTGCAATTTTGCACACGCTAAACCCTTATTCTTGCAATTTTGCACTCGCTAGGCCCTTGTTCCTGCAATTTTGCACACGCTAGGCCCTTTTTGCAATTTTGCACACGCTAGGCCCTTGTTCTTGCAATTTTGCACTCGCTAGGCCCTTGTTCTTGAATTTTTGCATACACTAGGCCCTTGTTCTTGCAATTTGACACACATTAGGCCTTGTTCTTTAATTTTTGCATACACTAGGCCCCTGTCCTTTCAATTTTGCACCCGCTAGGCCCTTGTTTTTGCAAATTTGCACTCGCTAGGCCCTTGTTCTTGCAATTTTGCACACGCTATGCCCTTGTTCTTGCTATTTTGCACACGCTAGGCCCTTATTCTTGCTATTTTGCACAGGCTAGGCCCTTGTTCTTGCAATTTTGCACACGCTAAACCCTTGTTCTTGCAATTTTGCACTCGCTAGGCCCTTGTTATTGCAATTTTGCACACGCTTGGCCCTTGTTCTTGCATTTTTAAACACGCTAAACCCTTGTTCTTGCAATTTTGCACACGCTAAACCCTTGTTCTTGCAAATTTGCACTCGCTAGGCCCTTGTTCTTGCAATTTTGCACACGCTAGGCCCTTGTTCTTGCAATTTTGCACACGCTAAACCCTTGTTCTTGCAATTTTGCACTTGCTAGGCCCTTGTTCTTGCTATTTTGCACACGCTAGGCCCTTGTTCTTGCACTTTCGCACACGCTAGGCCCTTGTTCTTGCAATTTTGCACACGCTAGGTCCTTGTTCTTGAATTTTTGCATACACTAGGCCCTTGTTCTTGCAATTTGACACACGTTAGGCCCCTGTCCTTTCAATTTTGCACCCGCTAGGCCCTTGTTTTTGCAAATTTGCACTCGCTAGGCCCTTGTTCTTGCAATTTTGCACACGCTAGGCCCTTGTTCTTGCTATTTTGCACATGCTAGGCCCTTGGTCTCGCAATTTTGCACACGCTAGGCCCTTGTTTTTGCAATTTTGCACACGGTAGGCCCTTGTTCTTGCAATTTTGCACATGCTAGGCCTTTGATCTTGCAATTTTGCATACGCTAGGCCTTTGTTCTTGCAATTTTGCACATGCTAGGCCCTTGTTCTTGCAATTTTGCACACGCTAAACCCTTGTTCTTGCAATTTTGCACACGCTAAACCCTTATTCTTGCAATTTTGCACTCGCTAGGCCCTTGTTCCTGCAATTTTGCACACGCTAGGCCCTTTTTGCAATTTTGCACACGCTAGGCCCTTGTTCTTGCAATTTTGCACTCGCTAGGCCCTTGTTCTTGAATTTTTGCATACACTAGGCCCTTGTTCTTGCAATTTGACACACATTAGGCCTTGTTCTTTAATTTTTGCATACACTAGGCCCCTGTCCTTTCAATTTTGCACCCGCTAGGCCCTTGTTTTTGCAAATTTGCACTCGCTAGGCCCTTGTTCTTGCAATTTTGCACACGCTATGCCCTTGTTCTTGCTATTTTGCACACGCTAGGCCCTTATTCTTGCTATTTTGCACAGGCTAGGCCCTTGTTCTTGCAATTTTGCACACGCTAAACCCTTGTTCTTGCAATTTTGCACTCGCTAGGCCCTTGTTATTGCAATTTTGCACACGCTTGGCCCTTGTTCTTGCATTTTTAAACACGCTAAACCCTTGTTCTTGCAATTTTGCACACGCTAAACCCTTGTTCTTGCAAATTTGCACTCGCTAGGCCCTTGTTCTTGCAATTTTGCACACGCTAGGCCCTTGTTCTTGCAATTTTGCACACGCTAAACCCTTGTTCTTGCAATTTTGCACTTGCTAGGCCCTTGTTCTTACTATTTTGCACACGCTAGGCCC
This sequence comes from Closterium sp. NIES-65, assembly GCA_948144175.1. NCBI lineage: Eukaryota > Viridiplantae > Streptophyta > Zygnematophyceae > Desmidiales > Closteriaceae > Closterium > Closterium sp. NIES-65. The sequence goes on from CANXME010000865.1 coordinate 13,462, forward strand.
TTGTTCTTGCACTTTCGCACACGCTAGGCCCTTGTTCTTGCAATTTTGCACACGCTAGGTCCTTGTTCTTGCAATTTTACACTCTCTAGGCCCTTGTTCTTGCAATTTTGCACAAGCTAGGCCCTTGTTCTAGCAATTTTGCACACGCTAGGCCCTTGTTCTTGCAATTTTGCACATGCTAGGCCCTTGTTTTTGCAATTTTGCACTCGCTAGGCCCTTGTTCTTGCAATTTTGAACTCGCTAGGCCCTTGTTCTTGCGATTTTGGCACACGCTAGACCCTTGTTTCTGCAATTTTGCACACTCTAGGCCCTTGTTCTCGCAATTTTGCACACGCTATGCCCTTGTTCTTGCAATTTTGCACACGCTAGGCCCTTGTTCTTGCAATTTTGCACACGCTAGGCCCTTGTTCTTGCAATTTTGCACTCGCTAGGCCCTTGTTCTTGAAATTTTGCATACACTAGGCCCTTGTTCTTGCAATTTTAGACACGTTAGGCTGCTGTTCTTTCAATTTTGCACCCGCTAGGCCCTTGTTCTTGCAAATTTTCACTCACTAGGCCCTTGTTCTTGCAATCTTGCACACGCAAGGCCCTTGTTCTTGCAATTTTGCACAAGCTAGGCCCTTGTTTTTGCAATTTTGCACACGGTAGGCCCTTGTTCTTGCAATTTTGCACACGCTAGGCCTTTGTTCTTGCAATTTTGCACACGCTAGGCCTTTGTTCTTGCAATTTTGCACATGCTAGGCCCTTGTTCTTGCAATTTTGCACACACTAAACCCTTGTTCTTGCAATTTTGCACACGCTAAACCCTTGTTCTTGCAATTTTGCACTCGCTAGGCCCTTGTTCTTGAATTTTTGCATACACTAGGCCCTTGTTCTTGCAATTTGACACACGTTAGGCCCCTGTCCTTTCAATTTTGCACCCGCTAGGCCCTTGTTTTTGCAAATTTGCACTCGCTAGGCCCTTGTTCTTGCAATTTTGCACACGCTAGGCCCTTGTTCTTGCTATTTTGCACATGCTAGGCCCTTGGTCTCGCAATTTTGCACACGCTAGGCCCTTGTTTTTGCAATTTTGCACACGGTAGGCCCTTGTTCTTGCAATTTTGCACATGCTAGGCCTTTGATCTTGCAATTTTGCATACGCTAGGCCTTTGTTCTTGCAATTTTGCACATGCTAGGCCCTTGTTCTTGCAATTTTGCACACGCTAAACCCTTGTTCTTGCAATTTTGCACACGCTAAACCCTTATTCTTGCAATTTTGCACTCGCTAGGCCCTTGTTCCTGCAATTTTGCACACGCTAGGCCCTTTTTGCAATTTTGCACACGCTAGGCCCTTGTTCTTGCAATTTTGCACTCGCTAGGCCCTTGTTCTTGAATTTTTGCATACACTAGGCCCTTGTTCTTGCAATTTGACACACATTAGGCCTTGTTCTTTAATTTTTGCATACACTAGGCCCCTGTCTTTTCAATTTTGCACCCGCTAGGCCCTTGTTTTTGCAAATTTGCACTCGCTAGGCCCTTGTTCTTGCAATTTTGCACACGCTATGCCCTTGTTCTTGCTATTTTGCACACGCTAGGCCCTTATTCTTGCTATTTTGCACAGGCTAGGCCCTTGTTCTTGCAATTTTGCACACGCTAAACCCTTGTTCTTGCAATTTTGCACTCGCTAGGCCCTTGTTATTGCAATTTTGCACACGCTTGGCCCTTGTTCTTGCATTTTTAAACACGCTAAACCCTTGTTCTTGCAATTTTGCACACGCTAAACCCTTGTTCTTGCAAATTTGCACTCGCTAGGCCCTTGTTCTTGCAATTTTGCACACGCTAGGCCCTTGTTCTTGCAATTTTGCACACGCTAAACCCTTGTTCTTGCAATTTTGCACTTGCTAGGCCCTTGTTCTTGCTATTTTGCACACGCTAGGCCCTTGTTCTTGCACTTTCGCACACGCTAGGCCCTTGTTCTTGCAATTTTGCACACGCTAGGTCCTTGTTCTTGCAATTTTACACTCTCCAGGCCCTTGTTCTTGCAATTTTGCACAAGCTAGGCCCTTGTTCTTGCAATTTTGCACACGCTAGGCCCTTGTTCTTGCAATTTTGCACATGCTAGGCCCTTGTTTTTGCAATTTTGCACTCGCTAGGCCCTTGTTCTTGCAATTTTGAACTCGCTAGGCCCTTGTTCTTGCGATTTTGGCACACGCTAGACCCTTGTTTCTGCAATTTTGCACACTCTAGGCCCTTGTTCTCGCAATTTTGCACACGCTATGCCCTTGTTCTTGCAATTTTGCACACGCTAGGCCCTTGTTCTTGCAATTTTGCACACGCTAGGCCCTTGTTCTTGCAATTTTGCACTCGCTAGGCCCTTGTTCTTGCAATTTTGCACACGCTAGGCCCTTGTTCTTGAAAATTTGCATACACTAGGCCCTTGTTCTTGCAATTTTACACACGTTAGGCCGCTGTTCTTCAATTTTGCACCCGCTAGGCCCTTGTTCTTGCAAATTTGCACTCGCTAGGCCCTTTTTCTTTCAATTTTGCACACGCTAGGCACTTGTTCTTGCTATTTTGCACACGCTAGGCCCTTGTTCTTGCTATTTTGCGCATGCTAGGCCCTTGTTCTGGCAATTTTGAACTCGCTAGGCCCTTGTTCTTGCGATTTTGCACATGCTAGGCCCTTGTTCCTGCAATTTTGCACTCGCTAGGCCCTTGTTCTTGCAATTTTGCACACACCAGGCCCTTGTTCTTGCAATTTTGCACACGCTAGGCCCTTGTTCTTGCAATTTTGCACATGCTAGGCACTTGTTCTTGCAATTTTGCACACACTAGGACCTTGTTCTTGCAATTTTGCACACGCTTAACCCTTGTTCTTGCAATTTTGCACTTGCTAGGCCCTTGTTCTTGCACTTTTGCACACGCTAGGCCCTTGTTCTTGCAATTTTGCACAAGCTAGGCCCTTGTTCTTGCAATTTTGCACACGCTAGGCCCTTGTTCTTGCAATTTTGCACATGCTAGGCCCTTGTTCTTGCAATTTTGCACTCGCTAGGCCCTTGTTCTTGCGATTTTGGCACACGCTAAGCCTTTGTTCCTGCAATTTTGCACACTCTAGGCCCTTGTTCTCGCAATTTTGCACACGCTAGGCCCTTGTTCTTGCAATTTTGCACACGCTAAACCCTTGTTCTTGCAATTTTGCACTTGCTAGGCCCTTGTTCTTGCTATTTTGCACACGCTAGGCCCTTGTTCTTGCACTTTCGCACACGCTAGGCCCTTGTTCTTGCAATTTTGCACACGCTAGGTCCTTGTTCTTGCAATTTTACACTCTCCAGGCCCTTGTTCTTGCAATTTTGCACAAGCTAGGCCCTTGTTCTTGCAATTTTGCACACGCTAGGCCCTTGTTCTTGCAATTTTGCACATGCTAGGCCCTTGTTTTTGCAATTTTGCACTCGCTAGGCCCTTGTTCTTGCAATTTTGAACTCGCTAGGCCCTTGTTCTTGCGATTTTGGCACACGCTAGACCCTTGTTTCTGCAATTTTGCACACTCTAGGCCCTTGTTCTCGCAATTTTGCACACGCTATGCCCTTGTTCTTGCAATTTTGCACACGCTAGGCCCTTGTTCTTGCAATTTTGCACACGCTAGGCCCTTGTTCTTGCAATTTTGCACTCGCTAGGCCCTTGTTCTTGCAATTTTGCACACGCTAGGCCCTTGTTCTTGAAAATTTGCATACACTAGGCCCTTGTTCTTGCAATTTTACACACGTTAGGCCGCTGTTCTTCAATTTTGCACCCGCTAGGCCCTTGTTCTTGCAAATTTGCACTCGCTAGGCCCTTCTTCTTTCAATTTTGCACACGCTAGGCACTTGTTCTTGCTATTTTGCACACGCTAGGCCCTTGTTCTTGCTATTTTGCGCATGCTAGGCCCTTGTTCTGGCAATTTTGAACTCGCTAGGCCCTTGTTGTGCGATTTTGCACATGCTAGGCCCTTGTTCCTGCAAGTTTGCACTCGCTAGGCCCTTGTTCTTGCAATTTTGCACACACCAGGCCCTTGTTCTTGCAATTTTGCACACGCTAGGCCCTTGTTCTTGCAATTTTGCACATGCTAGGCACTTGTTCTTGCAATTTTGCACACACTAGGACCTTGTTCTTGCAATTTTGCACACGCTTAACCCTTGTTCTTGCAATTTTGCACTTGCTAGGCCCTTGTTCTTGCACTTTTGCACACGCTAGGCCCTTGTTCTTGCAATTTTGCACAAGCTAGGCCCTTGTTCTTGCAATTTTGCACACGCTAGGCCCTTGTTCTTGCAATTTTGCACATGCTAGGCCCTTGTTCTTGCAATTTTGCACTCGCTAGGCCCTTGTTCTTGCGATTTTGGCACACGCTAAGCCTTTGTTCCTGCAATTTTGCACACTCTAGGCCCTTGTTCTCGCAATTTTGCACACGCTAGGCCCTTGTTCTTGCAATTTTGCACACGCTAGGCCCTTGTTCTTGCAATTTTGCACACGCTAGGCCCTTGTTCTTGCAATTTTGCACTCGCTAGGCCCTTGTTCTTGAAATTTTGCATACACTAAGCCCTTGTTCTTGCAATTTTACACACGTTAGGCCGCTGTTCTTTCAATTTTGCACCCGCTAGGCCCTTGTTCTTGCAAATTTTCACTCCCTAGGCCCTTGTTCTTGCAATTTTACACACGTTAGGCCCCTGTTCTTTCAATTTTGCACCCGCTAGGCACTTGTTCTTGCAATTTTGCACTCGCTAGGCCCTTGTTCTTGCAATTTTGCACACGCTAGGCCCTTGTTCTTGCTATTTTGCACATGCTAGGCCCTTGGTCTCGCAATTTTGCACACGCTAGGCCCTTGTTTTTGCAATTTTGCACACGGTAGGCCCTTGTTCTTGCAATTTTGCAAACGCTAGGCCTTTGTTCTTGCAATTTTGCACACGCTAGGCCTTTGTTCTTGCAATTTTGCACATGCTAGGCCCTTGTTCTTGCAATTTTGCACTCACTAAACCCTTGTTCTTGCAATTTTGCACACGCTAAACCCTTGTTCTTGCAATGTTGCACTCGCTAGGCCTTTGTTATTGCAATTTTGCACACGCTTGGCCCTTGTTCTTGCATTTTTACACACGCTAAACCCTTGTTCTTGCAATTTTGCACACGCTAAACCCTTGTTCTTGCAAATTTGCACTCGCTAGGCCCTTGTTCTTGCAATTTTGCACACGCTAGGCCCTTGGTCTTGCTATTTTGCACACGCTAGGCCCTTGTTCTTGCAATTTTGCACACGCTAAACCCTTCTTCTTGCAATTTTGCACTTGCTAGGCCCTTGTTCTTGCTATTTTGCACACGCTAGGCCCTTGTTCTTGCACTTTCGCACACGCTAGGCCCTTGTTCTTGCAATTTTGCACACGCTAGGTCCTTGTTCTTGCAATTTTACACTCTCCAGGCCCTTATTCTTGCAATTTTGCACGAGCTAGGCCCTTGTTCTTCCAATTTTGCACACGCTAGGCCCTTGTTCTTGCAATTTTGCACATGCTAGGCCCTTGCTTTTGCAAATTTGCACACGCTAGGCCCTTGTTCTTGCACTTTTGCACACGCTAGGCCCTTGTTCTTGCAATTTTGCACACGCTAGGTCCTTGTTCTTGCAATTTTGCACACGCCAGGCCCTTGTTCTTGTAACACACGGTGGGTTGAACACATGGTGGGTTGAACACACGGTGGGTTGAACACACGGTGGGTTGAACACACGGTGGGTTGAATACACGGTGGGTTTAACACACGGTGGGTTGAACACATCGTAGGTTTAACACACGGTGGGTTGAACACATGGTGGGTTGAACACCTGGTGGGTTTAACACACAGTGGGTTTAACACACAGTGGGTTGAACACACGGTGGGTTGAACACACGGTGGGTTGAACACACGGTGGGTTGAACACACGGTGGGTTGAACACACGCTGGGTTCTACACACGGTAGGTTTAACTCACGCTGGGTTCAACACACGGTGGGTTGAACACATGGTGGGTTGAACACACGGTGGGTTGAACACACGCTGGGTTTAACACACGAAAGGTTGAACACGGTGGGTTGCACACGCTAGGCCTTTGTTCTTGCAATTTTGCACACGCTAGGCCCTTGTTTTTGCAATTTTGCACACGCTAGGCCCTTGTTCTTGCAATTTTGCACACGCTAAACCCTTGTTCTTGCAATTTTGCACACGCTAAACCCTTGTTCTTGCAATTTTGCACTCGCTAGGCCCTTGTTCTTGCAATTTTGCACACGCTAGGCCCTTGTTCTTGCAATTTTGCACACGCTAAGCCCTTGTTCTTTCAATTTTGCACTTGCTAGGCCCTTGTTCTTGCTATTTTGCACTCGCTAGGCCCTTGTTCTTGCAATTTTGAACTCGCTAGGCCCTTGAACGCGCGGTGGGTTGCACACACGGTAGGTTTAACACACGGTGGGTTGAACACACGGAGGGTTGAACACACGGTGTGTTGAACACACGGTTGGTTTAACACACAGTGGGTTGAACACATGGTGGGTTGAACACACGGTGTGTTGAACACACGGTGGGTTGAACACACGGTGGGTTTAACACACGGTGGGTTGAACACACGGCGGGTTGAACACACGGTGGGTTGAACACACGGTGGGTTGAACACATGGTAGGTTGAACACACGGTGGGTTGAACACACGGTGGATCTAACACACGGTGGGTTTAACACACGGTAGGTTTACCACATGGTGGGTTGAACACACGGTGGGTTGAACACATGGTGGGTTGTACACATGGTAGGTTTACCACATGGTGGGTTGAACACACGGTGGGTTGAACACACGGTGGGTTGAACACACGGTGGGTTGAACACACGGTGGGTTGAACACACGGTGGGTTGAACACACGGTGGGTTGAACACACGGTGGGTTGAACACACGGTGGGTTGAACACACGGTGGGTTTAACACAGGGTGGGTTTAACACACGGTGGGTTGAACACACGGTGGGTTTAACACACGGTGGATTGAACACACGGTGGGTCTAACACACGGTGGGTTGAACACACGGTGGGTTTAACACAAGGCGGGTTTAACACACGGTAGGTTTACCACATGGTGGGTTGAACACACGGTGGGTTGAACACATGGTGGGTTGTACACATGGTAGGTTTACCACATGGTGGGTTGAACACACGGTATGTTTAACACACGGTGGGTTGAACATACGGTGGGTTGAACACAAACCCTGTTGAACACACGGTTGGTTTAACACACGGTGGGTTGAACACACGGTGGGTTGAACACACGGTGGGTTGAACACACGGTGGGTTGAACACACGGTGGGTTGAACACACGGTGGGTTGAACACACGGTGGGTTGAACACACGGTGGGTTGAACACACGGTGGGTTGAACACACGGTGGGTTGAACACACGGTGGGTTTAACACAGGGTGGGTTTAACACACGGTGGGTTGAACACACGGTGGGTTTAACACACGGTGGATTGAACACACGGTGGGTCTAACACACGGTGGGTTGAACACACGGTGGGTTTAACACAAGGCGGGTTTAACACACGGTAGGTTTACCACATGGTGGGTTGAACACACGGTGGGTTGAACACATGGTGGGTTGTACACATGGTAGGTTTACCACACGGTGGGTTGAACACACGGTATGTTTAACACACGGTGGGTTGAACATACGGTGGGTTGAACACAAACCCTGTTGAACACACGGTTGGTTTAACACACAGTGGGTTGAACACACGGTGGGTTGAACACACGGTGGGTTGAACACACGGTGGGTTGAACACACGGTGGGTTGAACACACGGTGGGTTGAACACACGGTGGGTTGATCACACGGTGGGTTGAACACACAGTGGGTTGAACACATGGTAGGTTTAACACACTGTGGGTTGAACATACGTAGGGTTGAGCACTCGGTGGGTTGAACACACGGTGGGTTGAACACACGGTGTGTTGAACACACGGAGGGTTGAACACACGGTGGGTTGAACACACGGTGGGTTGAACACACAGTGGGTTGATCACACAGTGGGTTGAACACACGGTGGGTTGAACACATGGTAGGTTTAACACACTGTGGGTTGAACATACGTAGGGTTGAACACACGGTGGGTTGAACACACGGTGGGTTGAACACACGGTGGGTTGAACACACGGTAGGTTTAACACACGGTGGGTTGAACACACGGTAGGTTTAACACACGGTGGGTTGAACACACGGTAGGTTAAACACACGGTGGGTTGAACGCACGGTGGGTTGAACACACGGTGGGTTGAACATACGGTGGGTTGAACACATGGTGGGTTGAACACACAGTGGGTTGAACACACGGTGGGTTGAACACACGGTGGGTTGAACACACGGTATGTTTAACACACGGTGGGTTGAACATACGGTGGGTTGAACACACGGTGTGTTGAACACACGGTTGGTTTAACACACGGTGGGTTGAACACACGGTGGGTTGAACAAACGGTGGGTTGAACACACGGTGGGTTGAACACACGGTGGGTTGAACACACGGTGGGTTGAACACACGGTGGGTTGAACACACGGTGGGTTGAACACACAGTGGGTTGAACACACGTCAGGTTTAACACACGGTGGGTTGAACACACGGTAGGTTAAACACACGGTGGGTTGAACGCACGGTGGGTTGAACACACGGTGGGTTGAACATACGGTGGGTTGAACACACGGTGGGTTGAACACACAGTGGGTTGAACACACGGTGGGTTGAACACACGGTGGGTTGAACACACGGTATGTTTAACACACGGTGGGTTGAACATACGGTGGGTTGAACACAAACCCTGTTGAACACACGGTTGGTTTAACACACAGTGGGTTGAACACACGGTGGGTTGAACACACGGTGGGTTGAACACACGGTGGGTTGAACACACGGTGGGTTGAACACACGGTGGGTTGAACACACGGTGGGTTGATCACACGGTGGGTTGAACACACAGTGGGTTGAACACATGGTAGGTTTAACACACTGTGGGTTGAACATACGTAGGGTTGAGCACTCGGTGGGTTGAACACACGGTGGGTTGAACACACGGTGTGTTGAACACACGGAGGGTTGAACACACGGTGGGTTGAACACACGGTGGGTTGAACACACAGTGGGTTGATCACACAGTGGGTTGAACACACGGTGGGTTGAACACATGGTAGGTTTAACACACTGTGGGTTGAACATACGTAGGGTTGAACACACGGTGGGTTGAACACACGGTGGGTTGAACACACGGTGGGTTGAACACACGGTAGGTTTAACACACGGTGGGTTGAACACATGGTGTGTTGAACACACGGTGGGTTGAACACACGGTGGGTTGAACACACGGTGGGTTTAACACACGATGGGTTGAACACACGGTGGGTTGAACACACGGTGGGTTTAACATACGGTAGGTTTAACACACGGTGGGTTGAACACACGGTAGGTTTAACACACGGTGGGTTGAACACACGGTGGGTTGAACACACGGTGGGTTGAACACACGGTAGGTTTGACACACGGTGGGTTGAACACATGGTGGGTTGAACACACGGTGGGTTGAACACACGGTGGGTTGAACACACGGTGGGTTTAACACACGGTGGGTTGAACACACGGTGGGTTGAACACACGGTGGGTTTAACACACGGTGGGTTGAACACACGGTTGGTTTAACACACGGTGGGTTGAACACACGGTGGGTTGAACAAACGGTGGGTTGAACACACGGTGGGTTGAACACACGGTGGGTTGAACACACGGTGGGTTGAACACACGGTGGGTTGAACACACGGTGGGTTGAACACACAGTGGGTTGAACACACGTCAGGTTTAACACACGGTGGGTTGAACACACGGTAGGTTAAACACACGGTGGGTTGAACGCACGGTGGGTTGAACACACGGTGGGTTGAACATACGGTGGGTTGAACACACGGTGGGTTGAACACACAGTGGGTTGAACACACGGTGGGTTGAACACACGGTGGGTTGAACACACGGTATGTTTAACACACGGTGGGTTGAACATACGGTGGGTTGAACACAAACCCTGTTGAACACACGGTTGGTTTAACACACAGTGGGTTGAACACACGGTGGGTTGAACACACGGTGGGTTGAACACACGGTGGGTTGAACACACGGTGGGTTGAACACACGGTGGGTTGAACACACGGTGGGTTGATCACACGGTGGGTTGAACACACAGTGGGTTGAACACATGGTAGGTTTAACACACTGTGGGTTGAACATACGTAGGGTTGAGCACTCGGTGGGTTGAACACACGGTGGGTTGAACACACGGTGTGTTGAACACACGGAGGGTTGAACACACGGTGGGTTGAACACACGGTGGGTTGAACACACAGTGGGTTGATCACACAGTGGGTTGAACACACGGTGGGTTGAACACATGGTAGGTTTAACACACTCTGGGTTGAACATACGTAGGGTTGAACACACGGTGGGTTGAACACACGGTGGGTTGAACACACGGTGGGTTGAACACACGGTAGGTTTAACACACGGTGGGTTGAACACATGGTGTGTTGAACACACGGTGGGTTGAACACACGGTGGGTTGAACACACGGTGGGTTTAACACACGATGGGTTGAACACACGGTGGGTTGAACACACGGTGGGTTTAACACACGGTAGGTTTAACACACGGTGGGTTGAACACACGGTAGGTTTAACACACGGTGGGTTGAACACACGGTGGGTTGAACACACGGTGGGTTGAACACACGGTAGGTTTGACACACGGTGGGTTGAACACATGGTGGGTTGAACACACGGTGGGTTGAACACACGGTGGGTTGAACACACGGTGGGTTTAACACACGGTGGGTTGAACACACGGTGGGTTGAACACACGGTGGGTTTAACACACGGTAGGTTTAACAGATGGTGGGTTGAACACACGGTAGGTTTAACACACGGTGGGTTGAACGCACGGTGGGTTGAACACACGGTGGGTTGAACATACGGTGGGTTGAACACACGGTGGGTTGAACACACAGTGGGATGAATACACGGTGGGTTGAACACACGGTGGGTTGAACACACGGTAGGTTTAACACACGGTGGGTTGAACACACGGTGGGTTGAACACATGGTATGTTGAACACACCGTGGGTTGAACACACGTCAGGTTTTACACACGGTGGGTTTAACACACGGTGGGTTGAACACACGGTTGGTTGAACACACGGTGGGTTGAACACACGGTATGTTTAACACACGGTGGGTTGAACACACGGTGGGTTGAACACACGGTGTGTTGAACACACGGTTGGTTTAACACACGGTGGGCTGAACACACGGTGGGTTGAACACACGGTGTGTTGAACACACGGTCGGTTGAACACACGGTGGGTTGAACACACGGTGGGTTGAACACACGGTGGGTTGAACACACGGTGGGTTGAACACACGGTGGGTTGAACACACGGTGGGTTGAACACACGGTGGGTTTAACATACGGTGGGTTTAACACACGGTGGGTTGAACACACGGTGGGTTTAACACACGGTGGGTTGAACACACGGTGGGTCTAACACACGGTGGGTTTAACACACGGTGGGTTTAACACACGGCGGGTTTAACACACGGTGGGTTTAACACACGGTGGGTTTAACACACGGTGGATTGAACACACGGTGGGTTGAACACACGGTGGGTTGAACACACAGTGGGTTGAACACACGGTAGGTTTAACACACGGTGGGTTGAACACACGGTGGGTTTAACACACGGTAGGTTTAACACCCGGTGGGTTGAACACACGGTAGGTTTAACACACGCTGGGTTGAACACACGGTGGGTTGAACACACGGTGGGTTGAACATACGGTGGGTTGAACACACGGTGGGTTGAACACACAGTGGGTTGAACACACGGTGGGTTGAACACACTGTGGGTTGAACACACGGTAGGTTTAACACACGGTGGGTTGAACACACAGTGGGTTGAACACATGGTGTGGTGAACACACGGCGGGTTGAACATACGTCAGGTTTAACACACGGTGGGTTTAACACACGGTGGGTTGAACACACGGTGGGTTGAACACACGTTAGGTTTAACACACGGTGGGTTGAACACATGGTGGGTTGAACACACGGTGGGTTGAACACACGGTGGGTTGAACACACGGTGGCTTTAACACACGGTGGGTTGAACACACGGTGGGTTGAACACACGGTGGGTTTAACACACGGTAGGTTTAACACCCGGTGGGTTGAACACACGGTAGGTTTAACACACGCTGGGTTGAACACACGGTGGGTTGAACACACGGTGGGTTGAACATACCGTGGGTTGAACACACGGTGGGTTGAACACACAGTGGGTTGAACACACGGTGGGTTGAACACACGGTGGGTTGAACACACGGTAGGTTTAACACATGGTGGGTTGAACACATGGTGGGTTGAACACATGGTGTGGTGAACACACGATGGGTTGAACACACGTCAGGTTTAACACACGGTGGGTTTAACACACGGTGGGCTGAACACACGGTGGGTCTAACACACGGTGGGTTGAACACACGGTTGGTTTAACACACGGTGGATTGAACACACGGTGGGTTGAATACACGGTGGGTTGAACACACAGTATGTTTAACATACAGTGGGTTGAACACACGGTGGGTTGAACACACGGTGTGTTGAACACACGGTTGGTTTAACACACGGTGGGTTGAACACACGGTGGGTTGAACACACGGTGTGTTGAACACACGGAGGGTTGAACACACGGTGGGTTGAACACACGGTGGGTTGAACACACGGTGGGTTGATCACACGGTGGGTTGAACACACGGTGGGTTGAACACATGGTAGGTTTAACACACTGTGGGTTGAACATACGTAGGGTTGAACACACGGTGGGTTGAACACACGGTGGGTTGAACACACGGTGGGTTGAACACACGGTAGGTTTAACACACGGTAAGTTGAACACATGGTGGGTTGAACACATGGTGGGTTGAACACACAGTGGGTTGAACACACGGTGAGTTTAACACACGGTGGGTTGAACACACGGTGGGTTGAACACACGGTGGGTTTAACACACGGTGGGTTGAACACACGGTGGGTTGAACACACGGTGGGTTTAACACACGGTAGGTTTAACACACGGTGGGTTGAACACACGGTAGGTTTAACACACGGTGGATTGAACACACGGTGGGTTGAACACACGGTGGGTTGAACATACGGTACGTTGAACACACGGTGGGTTGAACACACAGTGGGTTGAACACACGGTGGGTTGAACACACGGTGTGTTGAACACACGGTAGGTTTAACACACGGTGGGTTGAACACATGGTGGGTTGAACACACGGTGGGTTGAACACACGGTGGGTTGAACACACGGTGGGTTTAACACACGGTGGGTTGAACACACGGTGGGTTGAACACACGGTGGGTTTAACACACGGTAGGTTTAACACACGGTGGGTTGAACACACGGTAGGTTAAACACACGGTGGGTTGAACGCACGGTGGGTTGAACACACGGTGGGTTGAACATACGGTGGGTTGAACACACGGTGGGTTGAACACACAGTGGGTTGAACACACGGTGGGTTGAACACACGGTGGGTTGAACAAACGGTATGTTTAACACACGGTGGGTTGAACATACGGTGGGTTGAACACACGGTGTGTTGAACACCGGTTGGTTTAACACACGGTGGGTTGAACACACGGTGGGTTGAACAAACAGTGGGTTGAACACACGGTGGGTTGAACACACGATGGGTTGAACACACGGTGGGTTGAACACACGGTGGGTTGAACACACGGTGGGTTGAACACACAGTGGGTTGAACACACGTCAGGTTTAACACACGGTGGGTTGAACACACGGTAGGTTAAACACACGGTGGGTTGAACGCACGGTGGGTTGAACACACGGTGGGTTGAACATACGGTGGGTTGAACACACTGTGGGTTGAACACACAGTGGGTTGAACACACGGTGGGTTGAACACACGGTGGGTTGAACACACGGTATGTTTAACACACGGTGGGTTGAACATACGGTGGGTTGAACACACGGTGTGTTGAACACACGGTTGGTTTAACACACGGTGGGTTGAACACACGGTGGGTTGAACACACGGTGGGTTGAACACACGGTGGGTTGAACACACGGTGGGTTGATCACACGGTGGGTTGAACACACGGTGGGTTGAACACACGGTGGGTTGAACACACAGTGGGTTGATCACACAGTGGGTTGAACACACGGTGGGTTGAACACATGGTAGGTTTAACACACTGTGGGTTGAACATACGTAGGGTTGGACACACGGTGGGTTGAACACACGGTGGGTTGAACACACGGTGGGTTGAACACACGGTAGGTTTAACACACGGTGGGTTGAACACATGGTGTGTTGAACACACGGTGGGTTGAACACACGGTGGGTTGAACACACGGTGGGTTTAACACACGATGGGTTGAACACACGGTGGGTTGAACACACGGTGGGTTTAACACACGGTAGGTTTAACACACGGTGGGTTGAACACACGGTAGGTCTAACACACGGTGGGTTGAACACACGGTGGGTTGAACACACGGTGGGTTGAACACACGGTAGGTTTGACACACGGTGGGTTGAACACATGGTGGGTTGAACACACGGTGGGTTGAACACACGGTGGGTTGAACACACGGTGGGTTTAACACACGGTGGGTTGAACACACGGTGGGTTGAACACACGGTGGGTTTAACACACGGTAGGTTTAACAGATGGTGGGTTGAACACACGGTAGGTTAAACACACGGTGGGTTGAACGCACGGTGGGTTGAACACACGGTGGGTTGAACATACGGTGGGTTGAACACACGGTGGGTTAAACACACAGTGGGATGAATACACGGTGGGTTGAACACACGGTGGGTTGAACACACGGTAGGTTTAACACACGGTGGGTTGAACACACGGTGGGTTGAACACATGGTATGTTGAACACACCGTGGGTTGAACACACGTCAGGTTTTACACACGGTGGGTTTAACACACGGTGGGTTGAACACACGGTGGGTTGAACACACGGTGGGTTGAACACACGGTATGTTTAACACACGGTGGGTTGAACACACCGTGGGTTGAACACACGGTGTGTTGAACACACGGTTGGTTTAACACACGGTGGGCTGAACACACGGTGGGTTGAACACACGGTGTGTTGAACACACAGTCGGTTGAACACACGTTGGGTTGAACACACGGTGGGTTGAACACACGGTGGGTTGAACATACGGTGGGTTGAACACACGGTGGGTTGAACACACGGTGGGTTGAACACACGGTGGGTTTAACATACGGTGGGTTTAACACACGGTGGGTTGAACACACGGTGGGTTTAACACACGGTGGGTTGAACACACGGTGGGTCTAACACACGGTGGGTTTAACACACGGTGGGTTTAACACACGGCGGGTTTAACACACGGTGGGTTAAAACACACGGTGGGTTTAACACACGGTGGGTTGAACACACGGTGGGTTGAACACACGGTGGGTTGAACACACAGTGGGTTGAACACACGGTAGGTTTTACACACGGTGGGTTGAACACACGGTGGGTTTAACACACGGTAGGTTTAACACCCGGTGGGTTGAACACACGGTAGGTTTAACACACGCTGGGTTGAACACACGGTGGGTTGAACACACGGTGGGTTGAACATACGGTGGGTTGAACACACGGTGGGTTGAACACACAGTGGGTTGAACACACGGTGGGTTGAACACACGGTGGGTTGAACACACGGTAGGTTTAACACACGGTGGGTTGAACACACAGTGGGTTGAACACATGGAGTGGTGAACACACGGCGGGTTGAACATACGTCAGGTTTAACACACGGTGGGTTTAACACACGGTGGGTTGAACACACGGTGGGTTGAACACACGGTGGGTTGAACACACGGTTGGTTTTACACACGGTGGGTTGAACACACGGTGGGTTGAACACACGGTGGGTTGAACACACGGTATGTTTAACACACGGTGGGTTCAACACACGGTGGGTTGAACACACAGTGGGTTGAACACACGGTATGTTTAACACACGGTGGGTTCAACACACGGTGGGTTCAACACACGGTGGGTTCAACACACGGTGGGTTCAACACACGGTTGGTTCAACACACGGTGGGTTCAACACACGGTGGGTTTAACACACGGTGGGTTCAACACACGGTGGGTTCAACACACGGTGTGTTGAACACACGGTTGGTTTAACACACGGTGGGTTGAACACACGGTGGGTTGAACACACGGTGGGTTGAACACACGGTGGGTTGAACACACGGTAGGTTTAACACACGGTGGGTTGAACACACGGTGGGTTGAACACATGGTATGTTGAACACACCGTGGGTTGAACACACGTCAGGTTTTACACACGGTGGGTTTAACACACGGTGGGTTGAACACACGGTGGGTTGAACACACGGTGGGTTGAACACACGGTATGTTTAACACACGGTGGGTTGAACACACGGTGGGTTGAACACACGGTGTGTTGAACACACGGTTGGTTTAACACACGGTGGGCTGAACACACGGTGGGTTGAACACACGGTGTGTTGAACACACGGTCGGTTGAACACACGGTGGGTTGAACACACGGTGGGTTGAACACACGGTGGGTTGAACACACGGTGGGTTGAACACACGGTGGGTTGAATACACGGTGGGTTGAACACACGGTGGGTTTAACACACGGTGGGTTTAACACACGGTGGGTTGAACACACGGTGGGTTTAACACACGGTGGGTTGAACACACGGTGGGTCTAACACACGGTGGGTTTAACACACGGTGGGTCTAACACACGGCGGGTTTAACACACGGTGGGTTTAACACACGGTGGGTTTAACACACGGTGGGTTGAACACACGGTGGGTTGAACACACGGTGGGTTGAACACACAGTGGGTTGAATACACGGTGGGTTGAACACACAGTAGGTTTAACACACGGTGGGTTGAACACATGGTGTGTTGAACACACGGTGGGTTGAACACACGGTGGGTTGAACACACGGTGGGTTTAACACACGATGGGTTGAACACACGGTGGGTTGAACACACGGTGGGTTTAACACACGGTAGGTTTAACACACGGTGGGTTGAACACACGGTAGGTTTAACACACGGTGGGTTGAACAACCGGTGGGTTGAACACACGGTGGGTTGAACACACGGTAGGTGTAACACACGGTGGGTTGAACACATGGTGGGTTGAACACACGGTGGGTTGAACACACAGTGGGTTGAACACACGGTGGGTTTAACACACGGTGGGTTGAACACACGGTGGGTTGAACACACGGTGGGTTTAACACACGGTAGGTTTAACTGACGGTGGGTTGAACACACGGTAGGTTTAACACACGGTGGGTTGAACACACGGTGGGTTGAACACACGGTGGGTTGAACATACGGTGGGTTGAACACACGGTGGGTTGAACACACGGTGGGTTGAACACACGGTGGGTTGAACACACGGTAGGTTTAACACACGGTGGGTTGAACACACGGTGGGTTGAACACATGGTATGTTGAACACACCGTGGGTTGAACACACGTCAGGTTTTACACACGGTGGGTTTAACACACGGTGGGTTGAACACACGGTGGGTTGAACACACGGTGGGTTGAACACACGGTATGTTTAACACACGGTGGGTTGAACACACTGTGGGTTGAACACACGGTGTGTTGAACACACGGTTGGTTTAACACACGGTGGGCTGAACACACGGTGGGTTGAACACACGGTGTGTTGAACACACGGTCGGTTGAACACACGGTGGGTTGAACACACGGTGGGTTGAACACACGGTGGGTTGAACACACGGTGGGTTGAACACACGGTGGGTTGAACACACGGTGGGTTGAACACACATTGGGTTTAACACACGGTGGGTTTAACACACGGTGGGTTGAACACACGGTGGGTTTAACACACGGTGGGTTGAACACACGGTGGGTCTAACACACGGTGGGTTTAACACACGGTGGGTTTAACACACGGCGGGTTTAACACACGGTGGGTTTAACACACGGTGGGTTTAACACACGGTGGGTTGAACACACGGTGGGTTGAACACACGGTGGGTTGAACACACGGTGGGTTGAACACACGGTGGGTTGAACACACGGTGGGTTGAACACACGGTGGGTTTAACACACGGTAGGTTTAACACCCGGTGGGTTGAACACACGGTAGGTTTAACACACGCTGGGTTGAACACACGGTAGGTTGAACACACGGTGGGTTGAACATACGGTGGGTTGAACACACGGTGGGTTGAACACACAGTGGGTTGAACACACGGTGGGTTGAACACACGGTGGGTTGAACACACCGTAGGTTTAATACACGGTGGGTTGAACACACGGTGGGTTGAACACATGGTGTGGTGAACACACGGCGGGTTGAACACACGTCAGGTTTAACACACGGTGGGTTTAACACACGGTGGGTTGAACACACGGTGGGTTGAACACACGGTGGGTTGAACACACGGTTGGTTTAACACACGGTGGGTTGAACACACGGTGGGTTGAACACACGGTGGGTTGAACACACGGTTGGTTGAACACACGGTGGGTTGAACACACGGTGGGTTGAACACTCGGTTGGTTTAACACACGGTGGGTTGAACACACGGTGGGTTGAACACACGGTGGGTTGAACACACGGTGGGTTGAACACACGGTGGGTTTAACACACGGTGAGTTGAACACACGGTGGGTTGAACACACGGTGGGCTGAACACACGGTGGGTTGAACACATGGTAGGTTTAACACACTGAGGGTTGAACATACGTTGGGTTGAACACACGGTGGGTTGAACACACGGTAGGTTTAACACACGGTGGGTTGAACACACGGTGGGTTGAACAAACGGTGGGTTGAACACACGGTCGGTTTAACACACGGTGGGTTGAACACACGGAGGGTTGAACACACGGTGGGTTGAACACACGGTGGGTTGAACACATGGTAGGTTTAACACACAGTGGGTTGAACACACGGTGGGTTGAACACACGGTGGGTTGAACACACGGTAGGTTTACCACATGGTGGGTTGAACACACGGTGGGTTGAACACACGTTGGGTTTAACACACGGTGGGTTTAACACACGGTGGGTTTAACAAACGGCGGGTTTAAAACACCGTGGGTTTAACACACGGTTGGTTTAACACACGGTTGGTTTAACACACGGTGGGTTGAACACACGGTGGGCTGAACACACGGTGGGTTGAACACACGGTGGGTTGAAAACACGGTAGGTTTACCACACGGTAGGTTGAACACATGGTGGGTTGAACACACGGTGGGTTGAACACACGGTGGGTTGAACACACGGTGGGTTTAACACACGGTGGGTTGTACACACGGTGGGTTGAACACACGGTGGGTTTAACACATGGTAGGTTTAACAGACGGTGGGTTAAACACACGGTAGGTTTAACACACGGTGGGTTGAACACACGGTGGGTTGAACTCACGGTGGGTTGAACATACGGTGGGTGGAACACACGGTGGGTTGAACACACGGTGGGTTGAACACACGGTGGGTTGAACACACGGTAGGTTTAACACACGGTGGGTTGAACACACGGTGGGTTGAACACATGGTATGTTGAACACACCGTGGAATGAACACACGTCAGGTTTTACACACGGTGGGTTTAACACACGGTGGGTTGAACACACGGTGGGTTGAACACACGGTGGGTTGAACACACGGTATGTTTAACACACGGTGGGTTGAACACACGGTGGGTTGAACACACGGTGTGTTGAACACACGGTTGGTTTAACACACGGTGGGCTGAACACACGGTGGGTTGAACACACGGTGTGTTGAACACACGGTCGGTTGAACACACGGTGGGTTGAACACACGGTGGGTTGAACACACGGTGGGTTGAACACACGGTGGGTTGAACACACGGTGGGTTGAACACACGGTGGGTTTAACACACGGTGGGTTTAACACACGGTGGGTTGAACACACGGTGGGTTTAACACACGGTGGGTTGAACACACGGTGGGTCTAACACACGGTGGGTTTAACACACGGTGGGTTTAACACACGGCAGGTTTAACACACGGTGGGTTTAACACACGGTGGGTTTAACACACGGTGGGTTGAACACACGGTGGGTTGAACACACGGTGGATTGAACACACGGTGGGTTGAACACACGGTGGGTTGAACACACGGTGGGTTGAACACACGGTGGGTTTAACACACGGTAGGTTTAACACCCGGTGGGTTGAACACACGGTAGGATTAACACACGCTGGGTTGAACACACGGTGGGTTGAACACACGGTGGGTTGAACATACGGTGGGTTGAACACACGGTGGGTTGAACACACAGTGGGTTGAACACACGGTGGGTTGAACACACGGTGGGTTGAACACACCGTAGGTTTAACACACGGTGGGTTGAACACACGGTGGGTTGAACACATGGTGTGGTGAACACACGGCGGGTTGAACACACGTCACGTTTAACACACGGTGGGTTTAACACACGGTGGGTTGAACACACGGTGGGTTGAACACACGGTGGGTTGAACACACGGTTGGTTTAACACACGGTGGGTTGAACACACGGTGGGTTGAACACACGGTGGGTTGAACACACGGTATGTTTAACACACGGTGGGTTCAACACACGGTGGGTTGAACACACGGTGTGTTGAACACACGGTTGGTTTAACACACGGTGGGTTGAACACACGGTGGGTTGAACACACGGTGGGTTGAACACACGGTGGATTGAACACACGGTGGGTTTAACACACGGTGAGTTGAACACACGGTGGGTTGAACACACGGTGGGCTGAACACACGGTGGGTTGAACACATGGTAGGTTTAACACACTGTGGGTTGAACATACGTTGGGTTGAACACACGGTGGGTTGAACACACGGTAGGTTTAACACACGGTGGGTTGAACACACGGTGGGTTGAACAAACGGTGGGTTGAATACACGGTCGGTTTAACACACGGTGGGTTGAACACACGGTGGGTTGAACACACGGTGGGTTGAACACACGGTGGGTTGAACACATGGTAGGTTTTACACACGGTGGGTTGAACACACGGTGGGTTGAACACACGGTGGGTTGAACACACGGTAGGTTTACCACATGGTGGGTTGAACACACGGTGGGTTGAACACACGTTGGGTTTAACACACGGTGGGTTTAACACACGGTGGGTTTAACACACGGCGGGTTTAAAACACCGTGGGTTTAACAGACGGTTGGTTTAACACACGGTGGGTTGAACACACGGTGGGTTGAACACACGGTGGGTTGAACACACGGTGGGTTGAACACACGGTAGGTTTACCACACGGTAGGTTGAACACATGGTGGGTTGAACACACGGTGGGTTGAACACACGGTGGGTTGAACACACGGTGGGTTGTACACACGGTGGGTTGAACACACGGTGGGTTTAACACACGGTAGGTTTAACACACGGTGGGTTGAACACACAGTAGGTTTAACACACGGTGGGTTGAACACACGGTGGGTTGAACACACGGTGGGTTGAACATACGGTGGGTTGAACACACGGTGGGTTGAACACACCGTGGGTTGAACACACTGTGGGTTGAACACACGGTGGGTTGAACACACGGTAGATTTAACACACGGTGGGTTGAACACACGGTGGGTTGAACACATGGTGTGTTGAACACACCGTGGGTTGAACACACGTCAGGTTTTACACACGGTGGGTTGAACACGCGGTGGGTTGAACACACGGTGGGTTGAACACACGGTATGTTAAACACACGGTGGGTTGAACACACGGTGGGTTGAACACACCGTGGGTTGAACACACGGTGGGTTGAACACACGGTATGTTAAACACACGGAGGGTTGAACACACGGTGGGTTGAACACATGGTGGGTTGAACACACGGTGGGTTGAACACACGGTATGTTAAACACACGGTGGGTTGAACACACGATGGGATGAACACACGGTGTGTTGAACACACGGTTGGTTGAATACACAGTGGGTTTAACACACGGTGGGTTGAACACACGGTGGGTTGAACACACGGTGGGTTGAACACACCGTGGGTTGAACACACGGTGGGTTGAACACACGGTGGGTTGAACACACGGTGGATTTAACACACGGTGGGTTTAACACACGGTGGGTTTACCACTCGGTAGGTTGAACACACGGTGGGTTTAACACACGGTGGGTTGAACACACGGTGGGTCTAACACACAGTGGGTTTAACACACGGTGGGTTTAACACACGGCGGGTTTAACACACAGTGGGTTTAACACACGGTGGGTTTAACACACGGTGGGTTGAACACGCGGTGGGTTGAACACACGGTGGGTTGAACACACGGTGGGTTGAACACACGGTAGGTTTAACACACGGTGGGTTGAACACATGGTGGGTTGAACACACGGTGGGTTGAACACACGGTGGGTTGAACACACGGTGGGTTTCATACACGGTGGGTTGAACACACGTTGGGTTGAACACACGGTGGGTTGAACACACGGTGGGTTTAACACACGGTGAGTTGAACACACGGTGGGTTGAACACACGGTGAGCTGAACACACGGTGGGTTGAACACATGGTAGGTTTAACACACTGTGGGTTGAACATACGTTGGGTTGAACACACGGTGGGTTGAACACACGGTAGGTTTAACACACGGTGGGTTGAACACACGGTGGGTTGAACAAACGGTGGGTTGAACACACACTCGGTTTAACACACGGTGGGTTGAACACACGGTGGGTTGAACACACGGTGGGTTGAACACACGGTGGGTTGAACACATGGTAGGTTTAACACACGTTGGGTTGAACACACGGTGGGTTGAACACACGGTGGGTTGAACACACGGTAGGTTTACCACATGGTGGGTTGAACACACGGTGGGTTGAACACACGTTGGGTTTAACACACGGTGGGTTTAACACACGGTGGGTTTAACACACGGCGGGTTTAAAACACCGTGGGTTTAACACACGTTTGGTTTAACACACGGTGGGTTGAACACACGGTGGGTTGAACACACGGTGGGTTGAACACACGGTGGGTTGAACACACAGTAGGTTTACCACACGGTAGGTTGAACACATGGTGGGTTGAACACACGGTGGGTTGAACACACGGTGGGTTGAACACACGGTGGGTTTAACACACGGTGGGTTGTACACACGGTGGGTTGAACACACGGTGGGTTTAACACACGGTAGCTTTAACACACGGTGGGTTGAACACACAGTAGGTTTAACACACGGTGGGTTGAACACACGGTGGGTTGAACACACGGTGGGTTGAACATACGGTGGGTTGAACACACGGTGGGTTGAACACACCGTGGGTTGAACACACGGTGGGTTGAACACACGGTGGGTTGAACACACGGTAGATTTAACACACGGTGGGTTGAACACACGGTGGGTTGAACACATGGTGTGTTGAACACACCGTGGGTTGAACACACGTCAGGTTTTACACACGGTGGGTTGAACACACGGTGGGTTGAACACACGGTGGGTTGAACACACGGTATGTTAAACACACGGTGGGTTGAACACACGGTGGGTTGAACACACGGTGGGTTGAACACACGGTGGGTTGAACACACGGTATGTTAAACACACGGAGGGTTGAACACACGGTGGGTTGAACACACGGTGGGTTGAACACACGGTGGGTTGAACACACGGTATGTTAAACACACGGTGGGTTGAACACACGGTGGGTTGAACACACGGTGGGTTGAACACACGGTGTGTTCAACACACGGTGGGTTGAACACACGGTGTGTTGAACACACGGTTGGTTTAACACACGGTGGGTTGAACACACGGTGGGTTGAACACACGGTGGGTTGAACACACGGTGGGTTGAACACACGGTGGGTTTAACACACGGTGAGTTGAACACACGGTGGGTTGAACACACGGTGGGCTGAACACACGGTGGGTTGAACACATGGTAGGTTTAACACACTGTGGGTTGAACATACGTTGGGTTGAACACACGGTGGGTTGAACACACGGTAGGTTTAACACACGGTGGGTTGAACACACGGTGGGTTGAACAAACGGTGGGTTGAACACACGGTCGGTTTAACACACGGTGGGTTGAACACACAGTGGGTTGAACACACGGTGGGTTGAACACACGGTGGGTTGAACACATGGTAGGTTTAACACACGGTGGGTTGAACACACGGTGGGTTGAACACACGGTGGGTTGAACACACGGTAGGTTTACCACATGGTGGGTTGAACACACGGTGGATTGAACACACGTTGGGTTTAACACACGGTGGGTTTAACACACGGTGGGTTTAACACACAGCGGGTTTAAAACACCGTGGGTTTAACACACGGTTGGTTTAACACACGGTGGGTTGAACACACGGTGGGTTGAACACACGGTGGGTTGAACACACGGTGGGTTGAACACACGGTAGGTTTACCACACGGTAGGTTGAACACATGGTGGGTTGAACACACGGTGGGTTGAACACACGGTGGGTTGAACACACGGTGGGTTTAACACACGGTGGGTTGTACACACGGTGGGTTGAACACACGGTGGGTTTAACACACGGTAGGTTTAACACACGGTGGGTTGAACACACAGTAGGTTTAACACACGGTGGGTTGAACACACGGTGGGTTGAACACACGGTGGGTTGAACATACGGTGGGTTGAACACACGGTGGGTTGAACACACCGTGGGTTGAACACACAGTGGGTTGAACACACGGTGGGTTGAACACACGGTAGATTTAACACACGGTGGGTTGAACACACGGTGGGTTGAACACATGGTGTGCTGAACACACCGTGGGTTGAACACACGTCAGGTTTTACACACGGTGGGTTGAACACACGGTGGGTTGAACACACGGTGGGTTGAACACACGGTATGTTAAACACACGGTGGGTTGAACACACGGTGGGTTGAACACACGGTGGGTTGAACACACGGTATGTTAAACACACGGAGGGTTGAACACATGGTGGGTTGAACACACGGTGGGTTGAACACACGGTGGGTTGAACACACGGTATGTTAAACACACGGTGGGTTGAACACACGGTGGGTTGAACACACGGTGGGTTGAACACACGGTGTGTTCAACACACGGTGGGTTGAACACACGGTGTGTTGAACACACGGTTGGTTTAACACACAGTGGGTTGAACACACGGTGGGTTGAACACACGGTGGGTTGAACACACGGTGGGTTGAACACACGGTGGGTTTAACACACGGTGAGTTGAACACACGGTGGGTTGAACACACGGTGGGCTGAACACACGGTGGGTTGAACACATGGTAGGTTTAACACACTGTGGGTTGAACATACATTGGGTTGAACACACGGTGGGTTGAACACACGGTAGGTTTAACACACGGTGGGTTGAACACACGGTGGGTTGAACAAACGGTGGGTTGAACACACGGTCGGTTTAACACACGGTGGGTTGAACACACTGTGGGTTGAACACACGGTGGGTTGAACACACGGTGGGTTGAACACATGGTAGGTTTAACACACGGTGGGTTGAACACACGGTGGGTTGAACACACGGTGGGTTGAACACACGGTAGGTTTACCACATGGTGGGTTGAACACACGGTGGGTTGAACACACGTTGGGTTTAACACACGGTGGGTTTAACACACGGTGGGTTTAACACACAGCGGGTTTAAAACACCGTGGGTTTAACACACGGTTGGTTTAACACACGGTGGGTTGAACACACAGTGGGTTGAACACACGGTGGGTTGAACACACGGTGGGTTGAACACACGGTAGGTTTACCACACGGTAGGTTGAACCCATGGTGGGTTGAACACACGGTGGGTTGAACACACGGTGGGTTGAACACACGGTGGGTTTAACACACGGTGGGTTGTACACACGGTGGGTTGAACACACGGTGGGTTTAACACACGGTAGGTTTAACACACGGTGGGTTGAACACACAGTAGGTTTAACACACGGTGGGTTGAACACACGGTGGGTTGAACACACGGTGGGTTGAACATACGGTGGGTTGAACACACGGTGGGTTGAACACACCGTGGGTTGAACACACGGTGGGTTGAACACACGGTGGGTTGAACACACGGTAGATTTAACACACGGTGGGTTGAACACACGGTGGGTTGAACACATGGTGTGCTGAACACACCGTGGGTTGAACACACGTCAGGTTTTACACACGGTGGGTTGAACACACGGTGGGTTGAACACACAGTGGGTTGAACACACGGTATGTTAAACACACGGTGGGTTGAACACACGGTGGGTTGAACACACGGTGGGTTGAACACACGGTATGTTAAACACACGGAGGGTTGAACACACGGTGGGTTGAACACACGGTGGGTTGAACACACGGTGGGTTGAACACACGGTATGTTAAACACACGGTGGGTTGAACACACGATGGGATGAACACACGGTGTGTTGAACACACGGTTGGTTGAATACACAGTGGGTTTAACACACGGTGGGTTGAACACACGGTGGGTTGAACACACGTTGGGTTTAACACACGGTGGGTTTAACACACGGTGGGTTTAACACACAGCGGGTTTAAAACACCGTGGGTTTAACACACGGTTGGTTTAACACACGGTGGGTTGAACACACAGTGGGTTGAACACACGGTGGGTTGAACACACGGTGGGTTGAACACACGGTAGGTTTACCACACGGTAGGTTGAACCCATGGTGGGTTGAACACACGGTGGGTTGAACACACGGTGGGTTGAACACACGGTGGGTTTAACACACGGTGGGTTGTACACACGGTGGGTTGAACACACGGTGGGTTTAACACACGGTAGGTTTAACACACGGTGGGTTGAACACACAGTAGGTTTAACACACGGTGGGTTGAACACACGGTGGGTTGAACACACGGTGGGTTGAACATACGGTGGGTTGAACACACGGTGGGTTGAACACACCGTGGGTTGAACACACGGTGGGTTGAACACACGGTGGGTTGAACACACGGTAGATTTAACACACGGTGGGTTGAACACACGGTGGGTTGAACACATGGTGTGCTGAACACACCGTGGGTTGAACACACGTCAGGTTTTACATACGGTGGGTTGAACACACGGTGGGTTGAACACACAGTGGGTTGAACACACGGTATGTTAAACACACGGTGGGTTGAACACACGGTGGGTTGAACACACGGTGGGTTGAACACACGGTATGTTAAACACACGGAGGGTTGAACACACGGTGGGTTGAACACACGGTGGGTTGAACACACGGTGGGTTGAACACACGGTATGTTAAACACACGGTGGGTTGAACACACGATGGGATGAACACACGGTGTGTTGAACACACGGTTGGTTGAATACACAGTGGGTTTAACACACGGTGGGTTGAACACACGGTGGGTTGAACACACGGTGGGTTGAACACACGGTGGGTTGAACACACGGTGGGTTGAACACACGGTGGGTTTAACACACGGTGGGTTTAACACACGGTGGGTTTACCACTCGGTGGGTTGAACACACGGTGGGTTTAACACACGGTGGGTTGAACACACGGTGGGTCTAACACACAGTGAGTTTAACACACGGTGGGTTTAACACACGGCGGGTTTAACACACGGTGGGTTTAACACACGGTGGGTTTAACACACGGTGGGTTGAACACACGGTGGGTTGAACACACGGTGGGTTGAACACACGGTGGGTTGAACACACGGTAGGTTTAACACACGGTGGGTTGAACACATGGTGGGTTGAACACACAGTGGGTTGAACACACGGTGGGTTGAACACACGGTGGGTTTAATACACGGTGGGTTGAACACACGTTGGGTTGAACACACGGTGGGTTGAACACACGGTGGGTTTAACACATGGTAGGTTTAACACACGGTGGGTTGAACACATGGTAGGTTTAACACACGGTGGGTTGAACACACGGTGGGTTGAACACACCGTGGGTTGAACATACGGTGGGTTGAACACACGGTGGGTTGAACACACGGTCGGTTGAACACACGATGGGTTGAACACACGGTGGGTTGAACACACGGTAGGTTTAACACACGGTGGGTTGAACACATGGTGTGTTGAACACACGGTGGGTTGAACACACGGTGTGTTGAACACACGGTGGGTTGAACACACGGTGGGTTTAACACACGGTGGGTTGAACACACGGTGGGTTGAACACACGGTGGGTTGAACACACGGTGGGTTGAACACATGGTAGGTTTAACACACTGTGGGTTGAACATACGGTGGGTTGAACACACGGTGGGTTGAACACACGGTAGGTTTAACACACGGTGGGTTGAACACACGGTGGGTTGAACAAACGGTGGGTTGAACACACGGTCGGTTTAACACACGGTGGGTTGAACATACGGTGGGTTGAACACACGGTGGGTTGAACACACGGTGGGTTGAACACATGGTAGGTTTAACACACGGTGGGTTGAACATACAGTGGGTTGAACACACGGTGGGTTGAACACACGGTAGGTTTACCACATGGTAGGTTGAACACACGGTGGATTGAACACACGGTGGGTTTAACATACGGTGGGTTTAACACACGGTGGGTTTAACACACGGCGGGTTTAACACACCGTGGGTTTAACACACGGTGGGTTTAACACACGGCGGGTTGAACACACGGTGGGTTGAACACACGGTGGGTTGAACACATGGTGGGTTGAACACACGGTAGGTTTACCACACGGTGGGTTGAACACACGGTGGGTTGAAAACACGGTGGGTTGAACACACGGTGGGTTTAACACACCGTGGGTTGAACACACGGTGGGTTGAACACACGGTGGGTTTAACACACGGTGGGTTGAACACACGGTGGGTTGAACACACGGTGGGTTGAACACACGGTGGGTTGAACACACGGTGGGTTTAATACACGGTGGGTTGAACATACGGTGGGTTGAACACACGGTGGGTTGAACACACAGTGGGTTTAACACATGGTAGGTTTAACACACGGTGGGTTGAACACACGGTAGGTTCAACACACGGTGGGTTGAACACACGGTGGGTTGAACACACCGTGGGTTGAACATAGAGTGGGTTGAACACACGGTGGGTTGAACACACGGTGGGTTGAACACACGTTGGGTTGAACACACGGTGGGTTGAACACACGGTAGGTTTAACACACGGTGGGTTGAACACACGGTGGGTTGAACACACGGTGGGTTGAACACACGGTGTGTTTAACACACGGTGGGTTGAACACACGGTGGGTTTAACACACGGTGGGTTGAACACACGGTGGGTTGAACACACGGTGGGTTGAACACACGGTGGGTTGAACACATGGTAGGTTTTACACACTGTGGGTTGAACATACGGTGGGTTGAACACACGGTGGGTTGAACACACGGTAGGTTTAACACACGGTGGGTTCAACACACGGTGGGTTGAACAAACGGTGGGTTGAACACACGGTAGGTTTACCACATGATGGGTTGAACACACGGTGGGTTGAACACACGGTGGGTTTAGCATACGGTGGGTTTAACACACGGTGGGTTTAACAGACGGCGGGTTTAACACACCGTGGGTTTAACACACGGTGGGTTTAACACACGGTGGGTTGAACACACGGTGGGTTGAACACACGGTGGGTTGAACACACGGTGGGTTGAACACACGGTAGGTTTACCACACGGTGCGTTGAACACACGGTGGGTTGAACACACGGTGGGTTGAACACACGGTAGGTTTAACATACGGTGGGTTGAACACATGGTGGGTTGAACACACGGTGGGTTGAACACACGATGGGTTGAACACACGGTGGGTTTAATACACGGTGGGTTGAACACACGTTGGGTTGAACACACGGTGGGTTGAACACACGGTGGGTTTAACACATGGTAGGTTTAACACACGGTGGGTTGAACACATGGTAGGTTTAACACACGGTGGGTTGAACACACGGTGGGTTGAACACACCGTGGGTTGAACATACGGTGGGTTGAACACACGGTGGGTTGAACATACGGTGGGTTGAACACACGGTGGGTTGAACACACCGTGGGTTGAACACACGGTGGGTTGAACACACGGTGGGTTGAACACACGGTAGATTTAACACACAGTGGGTTGAACACACGGTGGGTTGAACACATGGTGTGCTGAACACACCGTGGGTTGAACACACGTCAGGTTTTACACACGGTTGGTTGAACACACGGTGGGTTGAACACACAGTGGGTTGAACACACGGTATGTTAAACACACGGTGGGTTGAACACACGGTGGGTTGAACACACGGTGGGTTGAACACACGGTGGGTTGAACACACGGTATGTTAAACACACGGAGGGTTGAACACACGGTGGGTTGAACACACGGTGGGTTGAACACACGGTGGGTTGAACACACGGTATGTTAAACACACGGTGGGTTGAACACACGATGGGATGAACACACGGTGTGTTGAACACACGGTTGGTTGAATACACAGTGGGTTTAACACACGGTGGGTTGAACACACGGTGGGTTGAACACACGGTGGGTTGAACACACGGTGGGTTGAACACACGGTGGGTTGAACACACGGTGGGTTGAACACACGGTGGGTTTAACACACGGTGGGTTTAACACACGGTGGGTTTACCACTCGGTGGGTTGAACACACGGTGGGTTTAACACACGGTGGGTTGAACACACGGTGGGTCTAACACACAGTGGGTTTAACACACGGTGGGTTTAACACACGGCGGGTTTAACACACGGTGGGTTTAACACACGGTGGGTTTAACACACGGTGGGTTGAACACACGGTGGGTTGAACACGCGGTGGGTTGAACACACGGTGGGTTGAACACACGGTAGGTTTAACACACGGTGGGTTGAACACATGGTGGGTTGAACACACAGTGGGTTGAACACACGGTGGGTTGAACACACGGTGGGTTTAATACACGGTGGGTTGAACACACGTTGGGTTGAACACACGGTGGGTTGAACACACGGTGGGTTTAACACATGGTAGGTTTAACACACGGTGGGTTGAACACATGGTAGGTTTAACACACGGTGGGTTGAACACACCGTGGGTTGAACACACCGTGGGTTGAACATACGGTGGGTTGAACACACGGTGGGTTGAACACACGGTCGGTTGAACACACGGTGGGTTGAACACACGGTGGGTTGAACACACGGTAGGTTTAACACACGGTGGGTTGAACACATGGTGTGTTGAACACACGGTGGGTTGAACACACGGTGGGTTGAACACACGGTGGGTTGAACACATGGTAGGTTTAACACACTGTGGGTTGAACATACGGTGGGTTGAACACACGGTGGGTTGAACACACGGTAGGTTTAACACACGGTGGGTTGAACACACGGTGGGTTGAACAAACGGTGGGTTGAACACACGGTCGGTTTAACACACGGTGGGTTGAACATACGGTGGGTTGAACACACGGTGGGTTGAACACACGGTGGGTTGAACACATGGTAGGTTTAACACACGGTGGGTTGAACACACAGTGGGTTGAACACTCGGTGGGTTGAACACACGGTAGGTTTACCACATGGTAGGTTGAACACACGGTGGATTGAACACACGGTGGGTTTAACATACGGTGGGTTTAACACACGGTGGGTTTAACACACGGCGGGTTTAACACACCGTGGGTTTAACACACGGTGGGTTTAACACACGGCGGGTTGAACACACGGTGGGTTGAACACACGGTGGGTTGAACACATGGTGGGTTGAACACACGGTAGGTTTACCACACAGTGGGTTGAACACACGGTGGGTTGAAAACACGGTGGGTTGAACACACGGTGGGTTTAACACACCGTGGGTTGAACACACGGTGGGTTGAACACACGGTGGGTTTAACACACGGTGGGTTGAACACACGGTGGGTTGAACACACGGTGGGTTGAACACACGGTGGGTTGAACACACGGTGGGTTTAATACACGGTGGGTTGAACATACGGTGGGTTGAACACACGGTGGGTTGAACACACAGTGGGTTTAACACATGGTAGGTTTAACACACGGTGGGTTGAACACACGGTAGGTTCAACACACGGTGGGTTGAACACACGGTGGGTTGAACACACCGTGGGTTGAACATAGAGTGGGTTGAACACACGGTGGGTTGAACACACGGTGGGTTGAACACACGGTGGGTTGAACACACGGTGGGTTGAACACACGGTAGGTTTAACACACGGTGGGTTGAACACACGGTGGGTTGAACACACGGTGGGTTGAACACACGGTGTGTTTAACACACGGTGGGTTGAACACACGGTGGGTTTAACACACGGTGGGTTGAACACACGGTGGGTTGAACACACGGTGGGTTGAACACACGGTGGGTTGAACACATGGTAGGTTTTACACACTGTGGGTTGAACATACGGTGGGTTGAACACACGGTGGGTTGAACACACGGTAGGTTTAACACACGGTCGGTTCAACACACGGTGGGTTGAACAAACGGTGGGTTGAACACACAGTCGGTTTAACACACCGTGGGTTGAACACACAGTGGGTTGAACACACGGTGGGTTGAACACACGGTGGGTTGAACACATGGTAGGTTTAACACACGGTGGGTTGAACACACAGTGGGTTGAACACACGGTGGGTTGAACACACGGTAGGTTTACCACATGATGGGTTGAACACACGGTGGGTTGAACACACGGTGGGTTTAGCATACGGTGGGTTTAACACACGGTGGGTTTAACAGACGGCGGGTTTAACACACCGTGGGTTTAACACACGGTGGGTTTAACACACGGTGGGTTAAACACACGGTGGGTTGAACACACGGTGGGTTGAACACACGGTGGGTTGAACACACGGTAGGTTTACCACACGGTGGGTTGAACACACGGTGGGTTGAACACACGGTGGGTTGAACACACGGTAGGTTTAACATACGGTGGGTTGAACACATGGTGGGTTGAACACACGGTGGGTTGAACACACGATGGGTTGAACACACGGTGGGTTTAATACACGGTGGGTTGAACACACGTTGGGTTGAACACACGGTGGGTTGAATACACGGTGGGTTTAACACATGGTAGGTTTAACACACGGTGGGTTGAACACATGGTAGGTTTAACACACGGTGGGTTGAACACACGGTGGGTTGAACACACCGTGGGTTGAACATACGGTGGGTTGAACACACGGTGGGTTGAACACACGGTGGGTTGAACACACGGTGGGTTGAACACACGGTGGGTTGAACACACGGTAGGTTTAACACATGGTGGGTTGAACACATGGTGTGTTGAACACACGGTGGGTTGAACACACGGTGGGTTTAACACACGGTGGGTTGAACACACGGTGGGTTGAACACACGGTGGGTTGAACACACGGTGGGTTGAACACATGGTAGGTTTAACACTCTGTGGGTTGAACATACGGTGGGTTGAAAACACGGTGGTTTGAACACACGGTAGGTTTAACACACGGTGGGTTGAACACACGGTGGGTTGAACAAACGGTGGGTTGAACACACGGTCGGTTTAACACACGGTGGGTTGAACACACGGTGGGTTGAACACACGGTGGGTTGAACACATGGTGGGTTGAACACATGGTAGGTTTAACACACGGTGGGTTGAACACACAGTGGGTTGAACACACGGTGGGTTGAACACACGGTAGGTTTACCACATGGTAGGTTGAACACACGGTGGGTTGAACACACGGTGGGTTTAACATACGGTGGGTTTAACACACGGTGGGTTTAACACACGGCGGGTTTAACACACCGTGGGTTTAACACATGGTGGGTTTAACACACGGCGGGTTGAACACACGGTGGGTTGAACACACGGTGGGTTGAACACATGGTGGGTTGAACACACGGTAGGTTTACCACACAGTGGGTTGAACACACGGTGGGTTGAAAACACGGTGGGTTGAACACACGGTGGGTTTTGTGAAATGAGTGAGGAGGAATGAAATGACTAAGGAAAGATTGGGTACAAATACAACCCTAGAAACCCTGTACCCCATATGTGCTACCCCACTATAGCCTACAGCAACTATGTCATATAAATCTGACACACCCCCATAGGCAAAGTGGGGGAGAACAAGGGGTCACAAGACCAGTCAAGCAAAGCAAAGCAAGCTCAGGGTGGATCACAAAGTCACCACACAGTCCGAGCACAAGAGTAGGGCCAGAGGCAAGTTCACATGCAGGAGTACAGACATATATATAAAACTAGACAAACAAGAGCAGGCATATATATATGTCACAGTACAAGTGAAGTCAAGAGGAGAGCAAGTGAGGCAAGACAGGCACAAGACCCAGCTGGGTGCAAAAGCGCTGATGGTCACAAGGAGCGAGTGCCTTGGTGAACACATCAGCAGTGTTGGCCTCAGAGGCCACGTACGCAAGTCGCAACTGACCACGCTGCTGCAGCTCACGAGCAAGGAAGTAGCGGAGAGCAATGTGTTTCGTTCTGTGCTCCAAGCGCTGCTCTCGACACAAGGCCAGCATAGCCTTGTTGTCTACGTACAGCACTGGAGGAGAACGAGGCGGCTCTCCAAGGTCAGTCAGCAGGTAGGTGAGCCAGCGAAGCTCCTGTGCAGCCATGGCCCCGGCGTAGATCTCAGCCTCACAACTGGAGCCGAGAACCGAAGACGAGCGAGTAGACCGCCACGAGACAGAGCCGGAACCAAGGCTGAAGGTGTAACCCTGTGACGACCGCTGCGTAGCCTGGTCGTCAGCCCAAGAAGCGTCCGCGTGGCCGGTAAGGACCACTGGACTCCGCCCTCCAAGCACTAGCCCCATGCCCGACGTACTGCACAGGTAGCGCAATACCCTCTTCGCTGCAGCCATGTGCTCCGGTCTGTGTCTCCCAGGAGCAACATAGCGTGCAAGAATGCTCAGAGGGTATGCAAGGTCAGGTCGTGTGCAGGTCATCAGGTACATGAGGCAGCCAACAAGCTCTGCATACGGACCACTCGACTCTACGGACTCATCCGAAGGCAGAGCTGAGAGTGAGTGGCGAGTAGGCAGAGGAGTGGCCTGAGGCGAGGAGTACGTGAAGCCGAAGCGCTGAAGGACCTGCTGCACCATGTGTGACTGAGTCAAGGTAATGGTGCGGCGTGCTCTGTCCCGAGTGATCTGCAAGCCAAGGTAGCTGCGCAGTTCACCCAGGTCTGTGCACGTGTGTCTCTTCAGCAGCTCGGACTTCACGTAGGCGAGTCCAGCAGTGTCCGCTGTGGCAAAGACCAAGTCGTCGACGTACACGAGGATGTAGAACGGTGGCAGGGAAGTGTCGGTGCGAAGAAACAGCGACGGGTCAGCAGTAGAAGGAGCAAACCCAAGAGCCGCAAGCGTAGTCCTCAGTGTGTCGTGCCACTCACGCGGTGCCTGGCGGAGACCGTAGACTGGCCGTCGGAGGCTCCACTGGGTGCCAGGAGGGAAAGTCCCAGTGAAGCCAGGTGGACGGCGAAGCCAGATCTCCTCGTGCAGGCTACCCTGCAAGAACGCAGTGCTGAAGTCGAGAGAGTGAAGCTCGTAGTCGCGCTGAGCGGCTATGTGCAGCAGCACCCGAAGAGTAGTCATCTTCGGGGTGGGAGAGAAGGTCTGAAAGTAGTCAACTCCCTGCCGCTGACTGAAGCCACGAGCAACGTACCGTGCCTTGAAGACAGGTGGAGAGCCCGGCGGCCGCTTCACCCTGAAGATCCACATGCCACTGACGATGTTCGCCCCAGGAGGGGGAACCGCGTCAACGTAGGTGCCTGTGGACTTCCAGGAAGCCATCTCTGCATCCATAGCTGCCTGCCACTGAGAGGAGTAGGGACCCTCTACGGCCTCCGCGTAAGAACGCGGAGTCGGGATGTCTAGTGCATCCGGGTCTCCCTCAGGGGCAAGCAGTACAGACGCGAGATGAGGTGAAGCAGCCGCTAGACACTGTAACTCCTCCTGCCTGTCCTCTAGGACGTCCGTGCTAAGAGCACACTCACCCCCGACGGACGGAGGACAGACAGACGCAGACTCAGCAACAAGACTAGCAGCGTAGTCGAGACGACAGCGAGCAGCAAAGTCGACGAGCTCAGCGACTAGAGCAGACGCAGCAGTGGACTCAAAAGAGGGGTCAGTGACGACAGTAGCAAGCAGACGCGTGACAGTAGGACTGGCAGCACGAAGAGAGTCCGACTCAGGGTCGGCAAGCGCAGGAAGAGAGGACTCACGAGGAGAAGGCAAAGGGGCACGCAGAGGAGCAGTGGACGGACGCAAAGACATCCGGTGCGTGCCAGGGACAGGAGGAGGACGCTGACGCGAACTGCGACCACTAGCGCGAGCAGCACGAACAGGCGACGCGGGACGAGACGCAGGCTCACGACGCTCAGCAAGACCTCCAGTAGGACCAATGTAAGGAGAGGGAGCAGGCAGTGGAGAGGAAGGCTCCAGCAGGGACTGCGACTGGACAGGTGGTGGACCCCCTACCGGAGGAGAAAGACCAAGAACCTGCTGCAAGAGCGGAACGAAGTACGGCCGAGGCCGCGCGGCAGCTCCAGACGCAGCAGGGTCTGCACCAGCACCCTCAGCGACAGCACCAGCGCCACCCACACCTCCAGTGGCAGGACCAACAGCAGTAGGCTCAGCACCAGCGCCCTCAGCAGCTCCAGCTCCAGGAGGACCCGCAGGTCCAGCAGCCCCGGGACCGGCAGCACCCGCACCCACGACGGTCGAAGAAGCTCCAGCTCCAGCTCCAGCAGCACCTCCAGACTCAGCAGCACGTCTCCAGCGGCGAGCGAACCACTCGCGCAGCTCCTGTGGAGAGAGGGGCTCCCGGCGAGACGCAGCAGCAGGAGAAACCCCAGGCGCAGCAGCTCCAGACGCAGCACCCCCAGGCTCAGCAGCTCCCAGCTCAGCACCTCCAGGCTCAGTAGCTCCCGACCCAGCACCCCCAGACCCCGCACCCCCAGGCACAGCACCCCCCGGCTCAGCACCCTCAGGCTCCGCACCCTCCGCAGTAGCACCCTCAGGCCCAGCACCCCCAGCAGTAGCACCCCCAGGCTCAGCACCCCCGCGCACAGCACCCCCAGAGTCAGCACCCCCAGGCTCAGCACCCGCAGCAGCACCAGAGTCACCAGTAACCTCGACCGGGTCAACGGCGTCTACCTGGGACACACCTGAGGGGGCAGGAACCTGAGGGGGGAGGGGGTCTACCGGGGGGGGAACCGGCACAAGGAAGTCCGGGGGAGGGGGGAGGGAAGGAGTGCGGTAGGGGAAGAGACGGTAGAAGGGGACTGACTCGTCGAACGTGACGTCCTGGGAGGACAGAACACGACGAGAGGAGGGGTGGTAAAACTGCCACCCTGGGGCGTCAGTGGGGAAGCCAAGGAAGACACAGGGAGCAGCACGAGGGGACAGCTTGTCCGCAGACAAGTCGCGGACAAACGTCCGAGATCCCCAGACACGGAACACAGACGCATCGCCAACCTTCCCCGTCCACAGCAAGGCTGGGGACATCGCAGGCCGAGAGACCCGGGGGTGAAGGTTGAGCTGATGCGCCGCGTACCTCACTGCAAACGGCCACAGAAAATGGGGGGCAGCCGCATGCATCATGGACGTACGAGCGACATCCATGACCATGCCAATGCGGCGCTCAGCAATCCCATTTTGCTGTGGTGAGTCCGGAAGCGTGAAGGTCTGGCGGATCCCCCGTGCACGACAGTAGTCTCGCAGAAGGCGAGAAGAGAACTCTCCGCCTCTGTCCGAGTGCAGACGCAGAACAGGAAAGTCTGAGCCGAAGCTCCTCCTGAGCTGGAGACGAGCCTCGCGGATCCAGTCGATCAGCACCTCAGTGACCTCACCCTTGCTGCGCAAGGGGAGGACTGTGGTGTAACGCGAGTAGTCGTCAACCACCAACAGGAAGTAGCGCTCGTAACCCTGCCCACGGACGGGGGCTGGGCCCCACACATCCATGTGAAGCGTCTGCAGGGGAGCCTCTGTCGGGGGGAAGTGGGAGGAGTGAGGAGTAGCCCGGAGGCGACCCTCGACACAGGGGACACAGGAAGGTCCTGGCCCGGAGGGGAGAGGAGGGAGAGACTGGGGAAGACCAGAGACAAGGACACGGGAAGCCATGCTCCGAAGACGGGGCAAGGAGGGGTGGCCAAGACGGTGGTGCCACAGGAGAGTCTCGTGAGACAGGAGGCGACAAGAACAGGGGGCAGACTCAGGACCTGACCGGGACGCAGCAGCAAGTACCTGACCCGACGCAGCCACCTGACCAGACGCAGGGACAGGAGGAGACTCAACGGTCAGGGTGTAGAGACTCGACCCCGGCCGACGCGAGAACGTGGCCAGGTGTCGGCCTGTGCGTGCCTCCGTGCAGTGGGTCACCCGCTGACTCGCAGGAGTGAACTGGTGAACACCCCCATCCTGCAGGTCC
Organism: Closterium sp. NIES-65; assembly: GCA_948144175.1. Taxonomy (NCBI): domain Eukaryota; kingdom Viridiplantae; phylum Streptophyta; class Zygnematophyceae; order Desmidiales; family Closteriaceae; genus Closterium; species Closterium sp. NIES-65. The sequence continues at coordinate 52,056 of CANXME010000865.1, forward strand.
GCTCCACTCACCAAGTTCGTGGAGAACGAGGGAAGGTACAGACCCGACAGGGTGCCCGAAGGGGCAGCCGGACACGGGAGGACAGTGGAGAAGTGAGACAGGACAGGACCTCCAGAGGGGTCAGCAAGGGAGACTGCAACCGGCCGGCCGAGCGGCGTAAGGGTAGTGCGGTCTCGAAAGAAGGAGCGAGAAGCTCCGGAGTCAAGTGTGAAAGTGAGGGAGGACGAGGACGACGCAGTACCTGAGAGCGCAGTCTCACCAGTACCTGAGAGCGCAGACGCACTGGCACCTAGAGCAGCAGCCTCACAAGCACCTAGCGCAGCAGTACCAATGCCCGGGTCGGGCTGGAAACAACGGTAACCCTCATTCTCCTCACTATAATCCACAACATACATAGCAGTAAGGATAGCATCAAAATCAAGATCAAAGATCGCTACACCAGCCCTGAGAAGCTCATCCCAGCGAGGGATCTCACTAGCCCCAGGGAACTGCTGACGCCAGGCGTCCGTCAGGCGGCCAAAGCAGCGCTGGGTGGCGTGGGTACCCCCACACTGCTCACCCGCGCGGTCGCCGGAACGAAGAACGTAGGTGCAGGGACCAGTACCCCCACCCCTCTGACGCCCAGCGTACCACTCACGAAGCTGCTGAGGCGAAGGGATGTCCCGAGAGCGCTGCTGCTGCTGCCGCTGCGAGCGCTGGCCACCACCACCGCCGCTACGCTGCTGGGTACCACCCCGACCAGCTCCACCCCCTCCACCACCACTGCCTCCTCCGCCGCCGCCTCCACCGCCTCCACCTCCGCCGCCTCCACCTCCGCCGCTGCCTCCACCACCACCGCTGGCACCACCACTACTGTCTCCGCCGCTGCTGCCACCACCACCACCACCCCCGCCACTAGTCCCGCCGCCACCCCCACTCCCTCCGCCGCCACCGCCGCCACCGCCACCGCCCCCTCCAGCTCCACCCGCGCCCTTGCCCCCCTTGCCCTTGCTGGAGCGACGTCTCCCACTAGGGGCAGACGCCGCGCCGACCAACTCAAGACCAAGCAGGTCGGCAGCAGCAGCAGAGGCAACAGAGGGCAGCAAGGGGGAAGGAGAGCACCCCTCAAAGATGGGGGTGCGAGGGTCACCACGAGAAGCACCTACAGCGACTATGCTCTTCTCCGCTGCGAGGAGGGCCTTCTCGAGGAGGTCGACGGTGAGCGTGGTGGGGCAGACTGCGAGAAAGTGGTCCCTGACGACTCGAAGGGAGTCAGGGAGGCGCGCGACTACGTAGTAGAGAGCGATGTACATGGGGGGGGGGTTCTTAGCGCAGAACTCAGCAGGAAGGGCGGCGCGGTAGCGAGTGTCACTAGTGCGGAGATGCGTAATGAGGTCAGCGACAGTGGGAAAGGCAGAGAGGTCAGGAAAGAGGTAGGGAAGCATGAGACGGCTCAGTGCAGCAGTGGCAGGGGAGGAGTAGCGCGTAACTACAGCGTCGTACAAGGTCTGAGCACTCTTGTACTGACTGAAGTGCGCACGCTCAGAGGTAGGGAGGTGGCGACGCACAGCAAGACGTGCAGCAGCATCGCGGGTGGCCCACTTAGAGCGGACAGCGGGATCAGCATCAGTAGCAGGAGCAGGAGAGGCGCCAGAGGTGAGGTCAAAGAGAGAAAGGTCGTCAGCTCTGTCGCACTGTAAGAACAGCTGCAGGTCGTCTAGCCAGACCTCAAAATCAATGGCGCGACCCTCAGCGTCAAAAGCTAGGACACTAGGGGTAGCCATGGCGACGACTGTGAAGCAGTGCAAGCAGTAGGGGGGAGAGCACGCAGTGACAGTGGGACTGTGCTCACCAGGCAGGGCAGGTCGCGTAGCTCGACAGAAAGGCAGCTCGGCGACCGGGCGGCTCGGGTGCACAGCGGCTCGGCTCCCGGGCGGCTCGGCGGCAGGGCAGCTCGGGGGCAGGGCGGCTCGGCTCCCGGGCGGCTCGGCGACAGGGCGGCTCGGGTGCAGGGCGGCTCGGCTCCCGGGCGGCTCGGCTGCAGGGCGGCTCGGCTCCCGGGCAGCTCGGCGGCACAGCTGCTCAGAGGTCCGCCCGCACAGTCGCTACAGGTGGACGGTGGGGCCGATGCGTAGTGGGCGGCGAAGCCGCGGTTGAGCAGGCGGCGGCCGCAGCCTAGTGGGCTGGGAGGCCGCGGTCGTAGCAAGCGGCGGGGCCGTGCGAGCAGACGACTGGGGCCGCGGTAGTAGGTGGGCGGCGGGGCCGCGGTCGAATAGGCGGCTGGGGCCGTGCAAGCAGGCGGCCGGGGCCGCGGTAGTAGAGGGCGGCGAGGCCGCGCTAGCAGGCGGCCGGGGCCGCGACAGTAGCGGGCAGCGGGGCCGCGGTCGAACAGGCGGCTGGGGGGGCCGCGGTCGAGCAGGCGGCCGGGGCCGCGGTAGTAGCGGGCGGCGAGGCCGTGCGAGCAGGCAGCCGGGGCCGAGACAGGAGCGGGCGGCGGGGCCGCGGTCGAACAGGCGGCTGGGGCCGCGGTCGTAGCAGGCGGCCGGGGCCGCGATCGTAGTGGGCGGCGGCCGCGGCGTAGCGGGCGGCAGGGCCGCGTCGAGCAGGCGGCTGGGGGCCGCGTCGAGCAGGCGGCTGGGGGCCGCGTCGAGCAGGCGGCTGGGGCCGCGATCGTAGTGGGCGGCTGGAGCCGCGACTTAGCGGGCGGCTGGGCCGCGTGTGGGAGGGAGGCGACACGGAGGGTCGCTCGAGAGCGGAAAAAAAAAGTTGAGCGCGCCTCGGGGCGCGCTTCGGTGGGCCCTAGGCAGAGTTCCACAGGGAACCCGCTCTATACCATGTGAAATGAGTAAGGAGGAATGAAATGACTAAGGAAAGACTGGGTACAAATACAACCCTAGAAACCCTGTACCCCATATGTGCTACCCCACTATAGCCTACAGCAACTATGTCATATAAATCTGACAGGTTTAACACACCGTGGGTTGAACACGCGGTGGGTTGAACACACGGTGGGTTTAACACACGGTGGGTTGAACACACGGTGGGTTGAACACACGGTGGGTTGAACACACAGTGGGTTGAACATACGGTGGGTTTAATACACGGTGGGTTGAACACACGGTGGGTTGAACACACGGTGGGTTGAACACACAGTGGGTTTAACACATGGTAGGTTTAACACACGGTGGGTTGAACACACGGTAGGTTTAACACACGGTGGGTTGAACACACGGTGGGTTGAACACACCGTGGGTTGAACATACGGTGGGTTGAACACACGGTGGGTTGAACACACGGTGGGTTGAACACACGGTGGGTTGAACACACGGTGTGTTGAACACACGGTAGGTTTAACACACGGTGGGTTGAACACACGGTGGGTTGAACACACGGTGGGTTGAACACACGGTGTGTTTGACACACGGTGGGTTGAACACACGGTGGGTTTAACATACGGTGGGTTGAACACACGGTGGGTTGAACACACGGTGGGTTGAACACACGGTGGGTTGAACACATGGTAGGTTTAACACACTGTGGGTTGAACATACGGTGGGTTGAACACACGGTGGGTTGAACACACGGTAGGTTTAACACACGGTGGGTTGAACACACGGTGAGTTGAACAAACGGTGGGTTGAACACACAGTCGGTTAAACACACCGTGGGTTGAACACACGGTGGGTTGAACACACGGTGGGTTGAACACACGGTGGGTTGAACACATGGTAGGTTTAACACACGGTGGGTTGAACACACAGTGGGTTGAACACACGGTGGGTTGAACACACAGTAGGTTTACCACATGATGGGTTGAACACACGGTGGGTTGAACACACGGTGGGTTTAGCATATGGTGGGTTTAACACACGGTGGGTTTAACACACGGCGGGTTTAACACACCGTGGGTTTAACACACGGTGGATTTAACACACGGTGGGTTGAACACACGGTGGGTTGAACACATGGTAGGCTTAACACACTGTGGGTTGAACATACGGTGGGTTGAACACACGGTGGGTTGAACACACGGTAGGTTTAACACACAGTGGGTTGAACACACGGTGGGTTGAACAAACGGTGGGTTGAACACACGGTCGGTTTAACACACGGTGGGTTGAACACACGGTGGGTTGAACACACGGTGGGTTAAACACAAGGTGGGTTGAACACATGGTAGGTTTAACACACGGTGGGTTGAACACACAGTGGGTTGAACACACGGTGGGTTGAAAACACGGTAGGTTTACCACATGGTGGGTTGAACACACGGTGGGTTGAACACACGGTGGGTTTAACATACGGTGGGTTTAACACACGGTGGGTTTAACACATGGCGGGTTTAACACACCGTGGGTTTAACACACGGTGGGTTTAACACACGGTGGGTTGAACACACGGTGGGTTGAACACACGGTGGGTTGAACACACGGTGGGTTGAACACACGGTAGGTTTACCACACGGTGGGTTGAACACACGGTGGGTTGAACACACGGTGGGTTGAACACACGGTGGGTTTAACACACAGTGGGTTGAACACGCGGTGGGTTGAACACACGGTGGGTTTAACACACAGTAGGTTTACCACACGGTTGGTTGAACACACGGTAGGTTTAACACACGGTGGGTTGAACACACGGTGGGTTGAACACACGGTGGGTTGAACATACGGTGGGTTGAACACACGGTGGGTTGAACACACCGTGGGTTGAACACACGGTGGGTTGAACACACGGTGGGTTGAACACACGGTGGGTTGAACACATGGTGGGTTGAACACACGGTGGGTTGAACACACGGTGGGTTGAACACACGGTGGGTTGAACACACGTCAGGTTTAACACACGGTGGGTTTAACACACGGTGGGTTTAACACACGGTGGGTTGAACACACGGTGGGTTGAACACACGGTGGGTTTAACACACGGTGGGTTTAACACACGGTGGGTTGAACACACGGTGGTTTTAACACACGGTAGGTTTACCACACGGTGGGTTGAACACACGGTAGGTTTAAGACACGGTGGGTTGTACACACGGTGGGTTGAACACATGGTGGGTTGAACATACGGTGGGTTGAACACACGGTGGGTTGAACACACCGTGGGTTGAACACACGGTGGGTTGAACACACGGTGGGTTGAACACACGGTAGGTTTAACACACGGTGTGTTGAACACACGGTGGGTTGAACACATGGTGTGTTGAACACACCGTGGGTTGAACACACGTCAGGTTTTACACACGGTGGGTTTAACACACGGTGGGTTGAACACACGGTGGGTTGAACACACGGTGGGTTGAACACACGGTATGTTTAACACACGGTGGGTTGAACACACGATGGGTTGAACACACGGTTGGTTGAACACACGGTGGGTTGAATACACGGTGGGTTGAACACACGGTGGGTTGAACACACGGTGGGTTGAACACACGGTGGGTTGAACACACGGTGGGTTGAACACACAGTGGGTTGAACACACGGTGGGTTGAACACACGGTGGGTTTAACACACGGTGGGTTGAACACACGGTGGGTTGAACACACGGTGGGCTGAACACACGGTGGGTTGAACACATGGTGGGTTGAACATACGGTAGGTTTACCACACGGTGGGTTGAACACACGGTAGGTTTACCACACGGTGGGTTGAACACACGGTAGGTTTAAGACACGGTGGGTTGTACACACGGTGGGTTGAACACATGGTGGGTTGAACATACGGTGGGTTGAACACACGGTGGGTTGAACACACCGTGGGTTGAACACACGGTGGGTTGAACACACGGTGGGTTGAACACACGGTAGGTTTAACACACGGTGTGTTGAACACACGGTGGGTTGAACACATGGTGTGTTGAACACACCGTGGGCTGAACATACGTCAGGTTTTACACACGGTGGGTTTAACACACGGTGGGTTGAACACACGGTGGGTTGAACACACGGTGGGTTGAACACACGGTATGTTTAACACACGGTGGGTTGAACACACGATGGGTTGAACACACTGTTGGTTTAACACACGGTGGGTTGAACACACGGTGGGTTGAACACATGGTGGGTTGAACACACGGTGGGTTGAATACACGATGGGTTTAACACACGGTGGGTTGAACACACGGTGGGTTGAACACACGGTGGGTTGAACACACGGTGGGTTGAACACACAGTGGGTTGAACACACGGTGGGTTGAACACACGGTGGGTTTAACACACGGTGGGTTTAACACACGGTGGGTTGAACACACGGTGGGTTGAACACACGGTGGGTTTAACACACGGTGGGTTGAACACACGGTGGGTCTAACACACGGTGGGTTTAAAACACACGGTGGGTTTAACACACGGTGGGTTTAACACACAGCGGGTTTAACACACGGTGGGTTTAACACACGGTGGGTTGAACACACGGTGGGTTGAACACACGGTGGGTTGAACACACGGTGGGTTGAACACACGGTAGGTTTAACACACGGTGGGTTGAACAGAAGGTGGGTTGAACACACGGTGGGTTGAACAAACGGTGGGTTGAACACACGGTCGGTTTAACACACGGTGGGTTGAACACACGGTGGGTTGAACACACGGTGGGTTGAACACACGGTGGGTTGAACACATGGTAGGTTTAACACACGGTGGGTTGTACACACAGTAGGTTGAACACACGGTGGGTTGAACACACGGTAGGTTTACCACATGGTGGGTTGAACACACGGTGGGTTGAACACACGGTGGGTTTAACATACGGTGGGTTTAACACACGGTGGGTTTAACACACGGCGGGTTTAACACACCGTGGGTTTAACACATGGTGGGTTTAACACACGGTGGGTTGAACACACGGTGGGTTGAACACACGGTGGGTTGAGCACACGGTGGGTTGAACACACGGTAGGTTTACCACACGGTGGGTTGAACACACGGTGGGTTGAACACACGGTGGGTTGAACACACGGTGGGTTTAACACACGGTGGGTTGAACACGCGGTGGGTTGAACACACGGTGGGTTTAACACACGGTAGGTTTACCACACAGTGGGTTGAACACACGGTAGGTTTAACACACGGTGGGTTGAACACACGGTGGGTTGAACACACGATGGGTTGAACATACGGTGGGTTGAACACACGGTGGGTTGAACACACCGTGGGTTGAACACACGGTGGGTTGAACACACGGTGGGTTGAACACACGGTGGGTTGAACACACGGTGGGTTGAACACACGGTGGGTTGAACACACGGTGGGTTGAACACACGGTGGGTTGAACACACGTCAGGTTTAACACACGGTGGGTTTAACACACGGTGGGTTTAACACACGGTGGGTTGAACACACGGTGGGTTTAACACACGGTGGGTTTAACACACGGTGGGTTGAACACACGGTGGTTTTAACACACAGTGGGTTGAACACACGGTGGGTTGAACACACGATGGGTTGAACACACGGTGGGTTGAACACACGGTGGGTTGAACAAACGGTGGGTTGAACACACGGTGGGTTGAACACACGGTGGGTTGAACACACGGTGGGTTGAACACACAGTGGGTTGAACACACGGTGGGTTGGACACACACTGGGTTTAACACACGGTGGGTTTAACACACGGTGGGTTGAACAGACGGTGGGTTGAACACACGGTGGGTTTAACACACGGTGGGTTGAACACACGGTGGGTCTAACACACGGTAGGTTTAAAACACACGGTGGGTTTAACACACGGCGGGTTAAACACACGGCGGGTTTAACACACGGTGGGTTTAACACACGGTGGGTTGAACACACGGTGGGTTGAACACACGGTGGGTTGAACACACGGTGGGTTGAACACACGGTAGGTTTAACACACGATGGGTTGAACACATGGTGGGTTGAACAAACGGTGGGTTGAACACACGGTCGGTTTAACACACGGTGGGTTGAACACACGGTGGGTTGAACACACGGTGGGTTGAACACACGGTGGGTTGAACACATGGTAGGTTTAACACACGGTGGGTTGAACACACAGTGGGTTGAACACACGGTGGGTTGAACACACGGTAGGTTTACCACATGGTGGGTTGAACACACGGTGGGTTGAACACACGGTGGGTTTAACATACGGTGGGTTTAACACACGGTGGGTTTAACACACGGCGGGTTTAACACACCGTGGGTTTAACACACGGTGGGTTTAACACACGGTGGGTTGAACACACGGTGGGTTGAACACACGGTGGGTTGAACACACGGTGGGTTGAACACACGGTGGGTTGAATACACGGTGGGTTGAATACACGGTGGGTTTAACACACAGTGGGTTGAACACACGGTGGGTTGAACACAGGGTGGGTTGAACACACGGTGGGTTGAACACACAGTGGGTTGAACACACGGTGGGTTGAACACACGGTGGGTCTAACACACGGTGGGTTTAAAACACACGGTGGATTTAACACACGGCGGGTTTAACACATAGCGGGTTTAACACACGGTGGGTTTAACACACGGTGGGTTGAACACACGGTGGGTTGAACACACGGTGGGTTGAACACACGGTGGGTTGAACACACGGTAGGTTTAACACACGGTGGGTTGAACACAAGGTGGGTTGAACACACGGTGGGTTGAACAAACGGTGGGTTGAACACACGGTCGGTTTAACACACGGTGGGTTGAACACACGGTGGGTTGAACACACGGTGGGTTGAACACACGATGGGTTGAACACACGGTGGGTTGAACACACGGTGGGTTGAAGAAACGGTGGGTTGAACACACGGTGGGTTGAACACACGGTGGGTTGAACACACGGTGGGTTGAACACACAGTGGGTTGAACACACGGTGGGTTGGACACACACTGGGTTTAACACACGGTGGGTTTAACACACGGTGGGTTGAACACACGGTGGGTTGAACACACGGTGGGTTTAACACACGGTGGGTTGAACACACGGTGGGTCTAACAAACGGTAGGTTTAAAACACACGGTGGGTTTAACACACGGCGGGTTAAACACACGGCGGGGTTAACACACGGTGGGTTTAACACACGGTGGGTTAAACACACGGTGGGTTGAACACACGGTGGGTTGAACACACGGTGGGTTGAACACACGGTAGGTTTAACACACGGTGGGTTGAACACATGGTGGGTTGAACAAACGGTGGGTTGAACACACGGTCGGTTTAACACACGGTGGGTTGAACACACGGTGGGTTGAACACACGATGGGTTGAACACACGGTGGGTTGAACACATGGTAGGTTTAACACACGGTGGGTTGAACACACAGTGGGTTGAACACACGGTGGGTTGAACACACGGTAGGTTTACCACATGGTGGGTTGAACACACGGTGGGTTGAACACACGGTGGGTTTAACATACGGTGGGTTTAACACACGGTGGGTTTAACACACGGCGGATTTAACACACCGTGGGTTTAACACACGGTGGGTTTAACACACGGTGGGTTGAACACACGGTGGGTTGAACACACGGTGGGTTGAACACACGGTGGGTTGAACACACGGTAGGTTTACCACACGGTGGGTTGAACACACGGTGGGTTGAACACACGGTGGGTTGAACACACAGTGGGTTTAACACACGGTGGGTTGAACACGCGGTGGGTTGAACACACGGTGGGTTTAACACACGGTAGGTTTACCACAGGGTGGGTTGAACACACGGTAGGTTTAACACACGGTGGGTTGAACACATGGTGGGTTGAACAAACTGTGGGTTGAACACACGGTCGGTTTAACACACGGTGGGTTGAACACACGGTGGGTTGAACACACGGTGGGTTGAACACACGGTGGGTTGAACACATGGTAGGTTTAACACACGGTGGGTTGAACACACAGTGGGTTGAACACACGGTGGGTTGAACACACGGTAGGTTTACCACATGGTGGGTTGAACACACGGTGGGTTGAACACACGGTGGGTTTAACATACGGTGGGTTTAACACACGGTGGGTTTAACACACGGCGGGTTTAACACACCGTGGGTTTAACACACGGTGGGTTTAACACACGGTGGGTTGAACACATGGTGGGTTGAACACACGGTGGGTTGAACACACGGTGGGTTGAACACACGGTAGGTTTACCACACGGTGGGTTGAACACACGGTGGGTTGAACACACGGTGGGTTGAACACACGGTGGGTTGAACACACGGTAGGTTTACCACACGGTGGGTTGAACACACGGTGGGTTGAACACACGGTGGGTTGAACACACAGTGGGTTTAACACACGGTGGGTTGAACACGCGGTGGGTTGAACACACGGTGGGTTTAACACACGGTAGGTTTACCACAGGGTGGGTTGAACACACGGTAGGTTTAACACACGGTGGGTTGAACACATGGTGGGTTGAACAAACTGTGGGTTGAACACACGGTCGGTTTAACACACGGTGGGTTGAACACACGGTGGGTTGAACACACGGTGGGTTGAA
>CANXME010000866.1:0-68167 GCA_948144175.1 Closterium sp. NIES-65
GAATGGAATGTTCGTGTGTTTGTTTGCTTTCACAATTTTTGCTTGAAGCATTTGCAGGTACTCGCGCATTGTGCGCTTTGGCATAACATTGTACGCACTATGAACAGTACAAGCAGAAAGGACGAGCTTGCAAAGGAACCCAAGATGGATGCTTTGCGGTTCGGCTTACTTGATTGCGCAGATTCAGTTCTATCCAACTCGAAATTGTACTGTTTTGTTTGGTTGACTATAGTGTAGCAGGGCAGGCACTATAGGGGTACAATCTAGGTGAAGGTTGGATGTTGTTTGTCTGTATCTGCATGCTACAGGGCCAAGGGAAACCAGCGGAACCAGCATTTGGCTGGTTGGGCAAAGACAAAACAGGTTCTGTTTTTAGGACCTGAACCTGGTTGTTTTCCCAGGTTGGAAAAACAGAACCAGAGGTTGTTTACCAACCTACCACCTGTTGTTTTGTCCAGCCAGGTTGGTTCTGTTGCTTGGAATTATTTGGGATCATCCTTGGTTGTTCCCAGGTTTTCTCCCAAGGTCCTTGCTAGCTAGCACTATATACTCTTTCTCTGTTTGTACCTGGATATAGTGAAATTGATTCATGCGAATTCCTTCATTGCTGGAATTTCCTTTCTACGTGGCGCGACGGCGGAATGCTACCCGAGTCAACGCTAGTTCGCTAGCACTCCAACGCTAGGCTAACGGTGTCCGAGCCATAACTTCGTAATGGCAAAACCTTTCTCGAGGCAACTTGGCTTATTTAAAAGCTCTTAGAGTGAGCTTTGATATAGGAAATTCTCAGCTTAATCCGATCGACGGTCTGCACGATACGCTGCGCGACGTTCAAGGTACTCTTGCTGTTTTGACTAAGTCCCTCTTGATCCCTCTCTCTACAAACTCGGACCCGAGGATAGGGGCTGGTCTTGTAGCAGGCACCCAAGGACCCTTGGAGGTGACCCCGAGGAGAGGTTTTAAGTTTGATAAAGTCTTAATAGCTTGAGTTTATTAGGCCCTTACACCAACAACAACATGACTCTTTGATCTCTCCTACCGTGTACAACCTCTCGCAAAGTTCGAACTCCTGCCAACGTTAGACCCCCTTGTACACACGCCCTTAGGTGTACCGGTAACACTGAAGCATCAGATAGTGTACTGAGTCACACTGATTCGAACTTACCATGAAAACGGGTGCGCGTACATGGGGATTAAAGCCCGAAGTCCCTGACACACACTAATAAACCTCTCACACACGGGACTTCTTAAACCCGACGCCTTTCCCGTAATAGGGCAAAACCGTAGACAACTATGCTAGTGGTATTGGCCACGATTGTCAAATTAAAATAATACAGTAAGCATTCAATTAGCGATGAAATTTTACCTTGACAAAATCAGCATAAACTTAACCCCTAACACTGACTTGGTCACGACTTTGGGGGCACGCTGATCCATCAGCATGCCGTGAAACCAATCTAAGGGCCTGTCAGGGTAATTGAAAAAAAACCAGGATTTACCCTTTTTGAAAAAGGGAGTTCAAGTTCTCAACCTATCCATGGGCCAAACTTTCAGGTTGCACCCTGATTGTGCAAGGTGTCCTAAAACCAATTAAAAGCCTTGGTCATAACTGAGCATAAAAGGCCTAGTCTATTACTGGCCCCAGGGGCAGTCTCTAGGGCGGATGTAAAGCCCCGCGTGATAGGTTCCATAGCGCGCCGAGATTATGGGTCCACTTTAAACCTTGCCTTCCAGAAGCCGGATGGGTTGAGTTACCGATATTCCTATTCTGCTAGCGCATCACGCTTGGTTATTTTTGCTCATCTGTCTTGCCTGGTTTCTTTCTTGCAGCTTTGGTGTACACCTTCACATGCAGACGGAACGCCGCTTCAATCCGTCTAAGGACACGTCTCGTACAGAAATTCTGCCCATGAAAAACACATTCGCACTCTTCGCCCAAACTTGGCGAATCGCGATAGCAACCAGTGAGGCCTCTGGAAAAGCTGGGGTGGAGGTTGCCTTGCCAAACAGTAAATCACCAAGGCCGGCCACCTTCCTCAGCGGGTTCAGCTTGCGCGGTGCCCGTTTGACAGATCCAACCACTGGTTGAATCCGTGAGCATGTGATCAGGCAATACTCCAACGATTCTGTTTCCCCATAGGCAGACTGGCTTGCCATTCAAGAAGAAGACCCTTTTTCCCATCTGTAGATTGAGGTTGTGAATCCCCAGGAACACATAACGCGGCCGGTTAAGGTACCAGAGAGTTGCAGATTTTAACCACGCACTTCCAATCAATCGTATCTCCCTACATGTTCGCCCACTTGTTCCTCTTGATCGAATGGAGCCTTTTTAGACTGGCAGCTCCCCTTCATCTCCTATAGCGACAACACATGCCCGTTGCCAAAAAAACCTGCGTCTATGGGGGGGGGGGGGGAGTGAGGGCGCCTTGGAGTAGGGTAAGCTGGATCTAGAAGCTTGGCAGAGAGGAGCAGCGACTTCCTCTTCTGGAAACGCTTTCCCAGGCTTAACCTTCCCTCACATTTCCCTTGCTAGGGTTTCAATGTCCTTGATTTTCCAGCTTCCCAAGCCATCCGCGACCAGTCGATCGCTTAGGCAAACCTCCCACAGCTTCGCCGCAGACTTCTGCCCGGGCTCTGCCGTTCAGCAGGATATGGCAATTAAAGATTACGTGCTCCCGCGCAACTTCTTCCCTTGTCAGCTCCAAGGACATCTCCGCTAACGGCGACTGCATGAAGTTCTCACACAACACCTTCCACCTTTCGCTTTTCCCTCGCCATTGTTTTAGCAGCTTCACGTGTGCCACAAAAGTGTCAATCCCCAATGGCAAGTTCGCTGCTTTGAGCATGATGTCCCGCTTAAGAGCGTTCATCTCGGTGAGAAGTAACCCGACCCGTCTAGCCGTGAGGTAGGTAAACGTTATCTCCGTGTCAATTACACTGACACCACCTTCATTTCTTGCCAAGTAGAGCAGCTCCCTGCTCCATGAAATGAAACCTCTATATATGGAAACTCCGTCAGCTTCACGATGCTCCCCCATATCCCCATAGGTGGTGAGTACACCTGCGCTTGGAAGATGATCGACAAGATATAGCAGTTGATGACTGCTGCTATTTTCCCGGTCGTGAGATGCTGCACTTCCCACAACAGCTATTTCTCTCAAATCCGCGCAAAATCCTTTTCCCATGTTGGATCGCAGCTTTCGGTTGGTGTCACCCACACTCGTAGCAGCTACTCCACCTCATCCGCTTTTGCCCATTTGAAGCCATTCGTCTTCTAGGGCTGCCTTTTCAGGTTCTCCCAAGAGCTAGAAACACCGATTTCCCCTTGTTGGTGTTGGGTGCAAATTCACATTGCACGACATCCTGCCGTCTGTTTGTACGAGTATGCGTGTGCGAATGCATTTGCGTGTGAATGGTATGTTTGTGTGTTTGTTTGCTTTCGCAATTTTCGCTTGAAGCATTTGCAGGTACTCGCAAAATGTGCGCTTCGGCATAACATTGTACGCGCTATGAACAGTACAAGCAGAAAGGACGAGCTCGCAAAGGAACCCAAGATGGAAGCTTTGCGGTTCAACTTACTAGATTGCGCAGATTCAGTTCTATCCAACTCGAAATTGTACTGTTTTGTTTGGTTGACTATAGTGTAGCAGGGCAGGCACTATAGGGGTACAATTTAGGTAAAGGTTGGATGTTGTTTGTCTGTATCTGGATGCTACAGGGCCAGGGGAAACCAGCGGAACCAGCATTTGGCTGGTTGGGCAAAGACAAAACAGGTTCTGTTTTTAGGACCTGAACCTGGTTGTTGTTTCCCCAGGTTGGAAAAACAGAACCAGAGGTTGTTCACCAACCTATCACCTGCTATTTTGTCCAGCCAGGTTGGTTCTGTTGCTTGGAATTATTTGGGATCATCCCTGGTTGTTCCCAGGTTGATTCCCAAGGTCCTTGCTAGCTATAGCTATTTATTCCTTCTCTGTTTGTACCTGAATATAGTGAAATTGATTCAAGCGAATTCCTTCCTTGCTGGAATTTCTTTTCTACGCGGTGCGACGGCGGAATGCTACCCGAGTCAACGCTAGTACGCTAGCACTCCAACGCTAGGCTAACGCTGTCTGAGCCATAACTTCGTAATGGCAGAACTTTTCGCGAGGCAACTTGGCTTATTTTAAAGCTCTTAGAGTGAGCTTCGATATAGGAAATTCTCAGCTTAATCCGATCGACGGTCTGCACGATACGCTGCGCAACGTTCAAGGTACTCTTGCTGTTTTGACTAAGTCCCTCTTGATCCCTCTCTCTACAAACTCGGACCCGAGGATAGGGGCTGGTCTTGTACCAGGCACCCAAGGACCCTTGGAGGTGACCCCGAGGAGAGGTTTTAAGTGTGATAAAGTCTTAATAGCTTGAGTTTATTAGGCCCTTACACCAACAAGCTGGTATCAGAGCTGCGTTATAGTGATCCTCGATATAGGTAGCTATGGCGGGCAACACCTCGGCGGTAGCTGGTGAATCTTCAGCCCAAGATCGTAGCGGCAGCCATGATTCTGGTGTTTCTGCGCCAAGGGGAGCGCGAACAAGCCAGGGCTCGCTGATCAAGGAGGTGCTGAAAAACTTCACCGTCGAGAAGTTCAATGGTGAGGGCTATGATGATTGGGCCTGGAAAATGCAACTTTATTTCCGTCAAATCGGATTGCTGAAACTAATGATTGGGGAGGAGCCTAGACCGAGTGACCCCGCCCTTCAGGAAGATTGGGACGAGCGCGCCTCGGCTGGCTACTACTTGATGTCGCAGAGTTTGGAGCTGAACCAGCGTCACCACGTCATGCACCTGCTGCCGGAGGTTGAGTGCGGTCCGAAGGCGTGGACGGTGTTGAAGGAGCTGCACGCCCCGACCTCCGTTGTTGCAACATTGATGCTGGAGAGGGAGCTGTCCGCGTTGCGCCTGAGCGAGGGAGAGCCGGTACAACCTGTCCTGGACAAATTGCGCGACCTCTACGCGAAGTTGGCGACCGCAGGAATCACCTACCCGGAGCAAACAAAGTGCTTGAAGATGCTCTCGCTGCTGCCGGAATCGTGGCTTCAATTTACGAGCGGATTGAGCCTGCCGCAGAACCAGAGCTTGTGGACGCTCGAGTGGGTGCGGACGAAGATTCTGGAGGAGGACTTCCGTCGCCGCCAACTGAGGGGTGGAGACGACGGCAGCAGCGGCTACGGGATGCAAGGGAGCCGACGTGGCAAAGGACGTGGCTTCGGTGGTGCTGGACGCGGTGCAAAGAAAGACGACGACTCCAACGACCAACAAGGAGGTACCGGTTGGGGTCGCGGTGCGAAATCTGGACGTGGGGGCAAGTCGGGTGCTGGTGGCAAAATGAAAGGGAGTTGCTGGTATTGTGAGAAGGAAGGGCACCCCTGGTTTTTGTGCTATAAGAAACCCGATGGATGGACCCCCCAGAATTGTCACCAGGATGGCGGCGCGCGGAGGAACCAGAAAAACGGCGCCAACATGGTCGCTGATTCGTCCGACAACAACCCGAAGGGCAACGGCGGTGCGGAGAAGAAGAAGGAGCGCACCGCGGGCCAATTCTTCCATATGGGAGACAAGGGGGAGCAAGGAGACGCATCTGCTAAGGCTGGAGCAGAGCTGCACCCCCTGGACTATTGGGTGTTGGACACAGGCGCTGCTTGGACAATGACGCCGCGCAAGGACCTGCTGGACGACGTACGCGCTGCACCGATTAATGAGGTGTGCTCTGCCTCTGGACACATGTTGAAGGTGGCTGGTGCGGGACGAGCTGCATTTAAGGGAGCGGATGGCAAGCCGGTGGTGCTGCACGACGTTCTCCTCGTCCCCGACCTGAAGGCCAACCTCATCTCCCTCCGTAAGCTTGGCAAGGCTGGGGTGGACACCAACACGGATGGGGCTCGCACTTATAAGGGGAAGCTGGGCAATCGGGTGCTTTGGGATCTGCACGAGAGCAAGGACGTGTACAGATCTATGTGGCAGCTGCCGGCGCTGGCGTGGCACGGTGGGGGGCAGGCTGGAGAGGGGTCTGCATCCCAGGGGGAGTGCAACGCCGTTGGAGGGGTTGGTGTGAAAGTGTCGGCCAGATCTGGGGAGACAGATTGGGCAACTGCACACCGACGTTTGGGGCATGTGGCAATGCCTTTGCTGAAGCAGCTGGAGAAGGATGGAGCCGTTAAGGGCTTAAAGCTGAACGGACAACCACCCGATGATAACTGTGAAATTTGCCTCCTTTCAAAGTTCACCCGTTTCCCCTTCCATAGTGTGGCTGGCAGGAGCAAAAAGCCGTTGGAGCTGGTCCACATGGACTTGGTGGGGCCGCTGCCGGTGCAAGGGCACAAGGGGGAGCGGTACTTCCTAACCATAGTGGATGACTGGAGCAGGCTAATGTGGGCGTATCCGCTGAAGCAGAAAGATCACGCCGCCTCCACGATTCAGGACGATTGGCTGCCGTTCGTGGAGAAGCAAGCGGAGTGTGTGGTGAAGCGGATTAGGACAGATCGGGGTGGTGAGTTCCTTGGAGCTGAGATGACGGCCTGGCTCAAGAAGCAGGGCATCCAGAGGGAGCTGACCACGGCTTACACCCCACAGTCCAACGGTGTAGCAGAACGGGCGAACCGGACAATTCTGGAGACAGCTAGGGCGCTGCTCATAGAATCTGGGCTGGGCAACTTGATGTGGCCCCATGCTGTTCGGCACGCTACCGTCGCTAGGAACAGGGTACTCACAAAGGTTGGGGATGACTCGTGGGTGCCGTTGGAGAGGTGGCTTAGGAGGAAGCCGCCGGTGGACATGCTGAGGGTGTTCGGTTGCATGGCAGTCGCCCACGTTCCCAAGACCTACCGCAGTAAGTTGGGGGCGAGTGCAATCTGGTGTGTGCATTTGGGGCTGGCTGCTGAAAGCAAGGGATGGCTGCTGTGGGAGCCTTCCAAGGGTGTGTTGTTTGACAGCAGGGATGTGAAGTTTGTTGAGGGCATGATGTATGGGAGCTGGGAGAAACAGCCGGAGGCCAGGGTGTCCCAGCAGATGGAGCAGATTACCATGCAGCTGGACCTGACTCCTAGTGTGTGGGAGGAGGGAGAGGAGGCAGCTGCAGAGGGTGGTGATAAAGAGAAGGTGCAAGAGGCACCTGCTGGTGGAGGTGATGGTGTGGAGATTAGCGGTAGCACTAGTGGAGCTGCTGGATCCGAGGGAGGAGAGCAGCAGCAGGGGAAAACTAAGAAGCCGAAGGGTGTTATTATGAAGGGATGGGAGACACCCGTCTCCAGGCCAGGACGTACCCGTATGGCTACTAAGAAGCTGACTGCAGGAGCTGATGTAGCGGAGCAGCAGCTTGGGACCGAGGAGGCATTGCTGATTCTACCGCATGGCTATGACCCGGATGAGGAGGATCAACCTGCGTACTGTTTTCTTGCCCCTGC
Source organism: Closterium sp. NIES-65 (assembly GCA_948144175.1). Lineage (NCBI taxonomy): Eukaryota > Viridiplantae > Streptophyta > Zygnematophyceae > Desmidiales > Closteriaceae > Closterium > Closterium sp. NIES-65. The sequence continues at coordinate 7,438 of CANXME010000866.1, forward strand.
ACCAGAGGAACCAGCTAGCATGGAGGAGGCATTAGCTGGACCAGATAGGGACAAATGGCTAGCTTCCAGGGATGCTGAGTACCAGAGCCTGCTGGAGAATGGGACTTGGGAACTAGTGGTGCTGCCTGAGGGAAAGAAAGCGGTACAATGCAAGTGGGTGCTAAGGATCAAGACTGACGACAAGGGGCAGGTCACCATCTACAAGAGTAGGTTGGTGGCTAAGGGGTTTATGCAGAAGGAGAAGCGGGACTTCAATGAGATCTTTGCTCCCACTGCCAAACCCCCTACCCTTCGTATCTTGTTGGCAGATGCAGCCGTTAGTGGGAAGTTCATTATCCAGATGGACATATCAACGGCATTTCTCAACGGGATTTTAGAGGAGGAGGTGTTCATGACGCAGCCACCTGGGTATGAGGATGGTACGGGCAGGGTGTGCAAGCTGAAAAAGTCCATCTATGGCTTGAAGCAGGCGCCACGCTGCTGGTACCAGAAGTTGGCAGCTGTTTTAGAGGAGATGGGATTCAGGACCAGCAGCTGTGATGAGAGCCTCTTTCTCAAGGGGGAGGGGGAGAAGCTGGTGCTGTTTCTGGTCTATGTGGACGACATTCTTCTCTTTAGCAGCAGCATGAAGGAGATCCAGAAGGTGCAGCAGCAGCTGATGGAGAACTTCAAGTGCAAGAACCTTGGGGAGGTAAAGTACTACCTCGGGATGCACGTGGAGAGGGATCTGGATCACAGGTGGTTGAAGCTGCACCAGGAGAAGTTCATCAAGGAGCTTGGGGAGAAGTATGGAATTGAGAATGAGCGCAAGGTTGCAACTCCCCTGCCAGCAGAATTCAAGCTTGTGAAAGCTGCAGAGGATGAAGGGGTTGAAGCCGAGGAGCAGCAGCAATTTCAGTCCTTGGTGGGCAGCCTCTTGTATGCAGCAGTTCACACGAGACCCGACATCTCTTTCTCGGTTGGGCAGCTGGCTAGGGTAGTGCAGAATCCATCAGAGGAGCAGGTGGATGCAGCTGAGCGTGTGGTGAAGTATCTGAACTCTCACCCAAGCATTGGAGTTCAATACTCCGCATCTGCACAGGTGAAGCAGAAAGGGGTTGAGGTGCTGAAAGAGAAGGGGGAGAGGCTTGGAGAAGGCAAGCTTTTTCTCACTTGCTTTACTGATGCTACGTGGGCCTCTGAGAAGGAGGATTCCTCATCTGTGGGAGGATACATCTGCGTAGTTGGGGGAGGACCGGTTAGTTGGAGGTCAAAGAAGCAGACGGAGACAGCACTCTCTTCCGTGGAATCAGAGTACATGGCGATGTTCCATGGGGTGAAGGAGGTGATTTGGCTGAGGAGGCTGTTGGAGGAGATTGGCCAGGAGCAAAAGGTTGCTACGCCGCTGTTTTGTGATAGCAAGGGAGCTCTTGGGATGGCCAGGAACGCTGTGCTTCATGGGCTGAATAAGCACATGCGTATCAAGTGGCACTGGCTGCGTAAGGAGGTGAAGAGGGGGACGGTGAATCCGATCTACATCAAGACTCACCAGCAGCCAGCAGACTTCCTCACCAAGAGGCTTGCGGATGAGTCTCATTGGCGTTGTGTGCGCATGAGTGGAATGAGCATGAACTAGTATGGAATGATGGGGATGCAGCCGGCAGGCTGAGGGGGAGTGTGTTGGGTGCAAATTCACATTGCACGACATCCTGCCGTCTGTTTGTACGAGTATGCGTGTGCGAATGCATTTGCGTGTGAATGGTATGTTTGTGTGTTTGTTTGCTTTCGCAATTTTCGCTTGAAGCATTTGCAGGTACTCGCAAAATGTGCGCTTCGGCATAACATTGTACGCGCTATGAACAGTACAAGCAGAAAGGACGAGCTCGCAAAGGAACCCAAGATGGAAGCTTTGCGGTTCAACTTACTTGATTGCGCAGATTCAGTTCTATCCAACTCGAAATTGTACTGTTTTGTTTGGTTGACTATAGTGTAGCAGGGCAGGCACTATAGGGGTACAATTTAGGTAAAGGTTGGATGTTGTTTGTCTGTATCTGGATGCTACAGGGCCAGGGGAAACCAGCGGAACCAGCATTTGGCTGGTTGGGCAAAGACAAAACAGGTTCTGTTTTTAGGACCTGAACCTGGTTGTTGTTTCCCCAGGTTGGAAAAACAGAACCAGAGGTTGTTCACCAACCTATCACCTGCTATTTTGTCCAGCCAGGTTGGTTCTGTTGCTTGGAATTATTTGGGATCATCCCTGGTTGTTCCCAGGTTGATTCCCAAGGTCCTTGCTAGCTAGAGCTATTTATTCCTTCTCTGTTTGTACCTGAATATAGTGAAATTGATTCAAGCGAATTCCTTCCTTGCTGGAATTTCTTTTCTACGCGGTGCGACGGCGGAATGCTACCCGAGTCAACGCTAGTACGCTAGCACTCCAACGCTAGGCTAACGCTGTCTGAGCCATAACTTCGTAATGGCAGAACTTTTCGCGAGGCAACTTGGCTTATTTTAAAGCTCTTAGAGTGAGCTTCGATATAGGAAATTCTCAGCTTAATCCGATCGACGGTCTGCACGATACGCTGCGCAACGTTCAAGGTACTCTTGCTGTTTTGACTAAGTCCCTCTTGATCCCTCTCTCTACAAACTCGGACCCGAGGATAGGGGCTGGTCTTGTACCAGGCACCCAAGGACCCTTGGAGGTGACCCCGAGGAGAGGTTTTAAGTGTGATAAAGTCTTAATAGCTTGAGTTTATTAGGCCCTTACACCAACAGTTGGTAGCTAGGCCCGAGTCACCCTTGAATTTCTCGTATAGCTCCTCTGCCTCTGGTATTTGAGCTTCCCCCTACAAGAGTAACCCAGACACGCCAGGCGGCATCCTTCTCCCGTGATTCCCAGATTCCGATTTGCCGCCTCCTGTGCCAGCGGCTCCACTGCACATAAGAACATGTAAGGAGCCAGAAGGCACCCCTGCCGCACTCTTGACACCACGTTCACAGCTTCACCCATGTAGCCGTTGATTAACAGTTTTGTTTTAGTATCCTCATGCAGGACCCGGATCCAGCGGATAAAACGGCTGCGGAACCGCATCTTTTCCAAGACGGTAAAACAAGAAGTCCCTCGAGATAGAATCGAAGTCCTTCTTGAGATTAACTAGCAAGAGGTACCGGTCCTCATCCTTGTTTTTGGCGGCCTAAATGACATTGGCTACCAGCCCCGCCGCATTGGCTACCAGCCCTAAATGACATTGGCTACCGGTCCTTCTTGAAATTGACTAGCAAGAAGTACCGGTCCTAAAGCCGTCTCCCCAGTAAGACCCCCACTTTTTTGGAGAGATCACCTCATGCACAACTTTTTTTATTATGTTTGCCACTACCCGCGCCAGCACCTTGTAAGCAAAGTTGAGTAAAGTAATCGGTCTGTAATTCTCGATCTGATTCCTCCCCACTTTCTTATGGAGCAGAATCGTGACAACGTCTTTCATATTAGTAGGGAAAGACGCCGTCTCTAAGAAGTCCGCTACCAGCTTCATGAAGTGTTTTCCCAAAACGTCCCAATGTTCCTCGAATAGCTCCTTCGGAAGACCGTCTTTTCCGGAGGCTTAGTTCTTTGCCGTTGCACAAAATAACCCGCTCCACTTCATCCTCTGACTAGTCTGCTGCCAATTCCACCGCGGCTGCCGGTAACAACGTTCTGCCAGCATCTGGGGACCAACCCGGCATAGTCACTTGCTTCTCTGCTCCAAAAAGATTTTTTTTTTTTTTTTTTTTAAATGCAAGGCTGTTTGTAGGAAATCTTGTTTGCTACTGGCCACACCTCCCTCCATGCTTAATTCTATGATCTGCGTGTTCGACAAGTGCGGCGACGCGACTTCGCCTTCCTGCATTCAGCTCGGCCATCTCATGCAGCTGCTCCGGCCACACCAACTGATACCATTCAAGTTGAAGCTCCCTCTCCTCCAGCAACATCTTTGTTCTCTCACAGCTCGGATCCCGCATCCTTGCCCGCATGAGAGACGCCACCACTTGTTGAAGGTGAAGAATCATGGCTCGTATTTTTTTCTCTCTTCTTTCGCGTATGCTTTAAGTCCGGCATGGAGTCTCGAGACCAGCAACTTAAAGATGTCTCTGTGTTTCACCGCTTGACTTTCCACCACTCTGTACCCCCATTTTTCCAACCATGTGCGCAGGCAAAAGCTAGAGTCTTGGACCAGTCTGCACTGCGTTTTCACCCAAAACGCCACCCTTTCTGCAAAGCTGTGATCAGAATTAGGATCAGCTGACATGATGTGTGAGAAGTGTTTTATGTGGGGCCATAATGATTGCGAGATGAGTGTGGGATCAATGCGTGAGCTTGATTCATTAGCCCAGGCGTAAATAGTGTACATCCTTTTAAATAAATGCATGACTCTAAAGGCGTCTGACAAGTAAAAACTACTGCAGATTTGGTATAACAAATCACTCTCCAGCGTCTTCCTCTTCCTAGACGATCTGTCCAATAAGGGTCCTCCACCAGATTTGTGAAGATTGAAGGAACTGATTTAGAAATAATTTATTGACTGCCTGGGTACAACACAAGGCTATAGATAGTCTCGAGACTGTTGGGTGCAAATTCACATTGCACGACATCCTGCCGTCTGTTTGTACGAGTATGCGTATGCGAATGCATTTGCGTGTGAATGGTATGTTTGTGTGTTTGTTTGCTTTCGCAATTTTCGCTTGAAGCATTTGCAGGTACTCGCACAAAGTGCGCTTCGGCATAACATTGTACGCGCTATGAACAGTACAAGCAGAAAGGACGAGCTCGCAACGGAACCCAAGATGGAAGCTTTGCGGTTCAACTTACTTGATTGCGCAGATTCAGTTCTATCCAACTCGAAATTGTACTGTTCTGTTTGGTTGACTATAGTGTAGCAGGGCAGGCGCTATAGGGGTACATTTAGGTGAAGGTTGGATGTTGTTTGTCTGTATCTGCATGCTACAGGGCCAGGGGAAACCAGCGGAACCAGCATTTGGCTGGTTGGGCAAAGACAAAACAGGTTCTGTTTTTAGGACCTGAACCTGGTTGTTGTTTTCCCAGGTTGGAAAAACAGAACCAGAGGTTGTTCACCAACCTACCACCTGCTATTTTGTCCAGCCAGGTTGGTTCTGTTGCTTGGAATTATTTGGGATCATCCCTGGTTGTTCCCAGGTTGATTCCCAAGGTCCTTGCTAGCTAGAGCTATTTATTCCTTCTCTGTTTGTACCTGAATATAGTAAAATTGATTCAAGCGAATTCCTTCCTTGCTGGAATTTCCTTTCTACGCGGTGCGACGGCGAAATGCTACCCGAGTCAACGCTAGTACGCTAGCACTCCAAAGCTAGGCTAACGCTGTCCGAGCCATAATTTCGTAATGGCAGAACTTTTCGCGAGGCAATTTGGTTCATTTTAAAGCTCTTGGAGCGAGCTTCGATATAGTAAATTTTCAGCTTAATCCGATCAACGGTCTGCACGATACGCTGCGCGACGTTCAAGGTACTCTTGCTGTTTTGACTTAGTCCCTCTTGATCCCTCTCTCTACAAACTCGGACCCGGGGATAGGGGCTGGTCTTGTACCAGGCACCCAAGGACCCTTGGAGGTGACCCCGAGGAGGGGTTTTAAGTTTGATAAAGTCTTAATAGCTTGAGTTTATTAGGCCCTTACACCAACAAGCTGGTATCAGAGCTGCGTTATAGTGATCCTCGATATAGGTAGCTATGGCGGGGAACAACTCGGTGGTTGCTGGTGAATCTTCAGCCCAAGATCGTAGCGGCAGCCATGATTCTGGTGTTTCTGCGCCAAGGGGAGCGCGAACAAGCCAGGGCTCGCTGATAAAGGAGGTGCTGAAAAACTTCACCGTCGAGAAGTTCAATGGTGAGGGCTATGATGATTGGGCCAGGAAAATGCAACTTTATTTCCGTCAGATCGGATTGCTGAAACTAATGATTGGGGAGGAGCCTAGACCGAGTGATCCCGCCCTTCAGGAAGATTGGGACGAGCGCGCCTCGGCTGGCTACTATTTGATGTCGCAGAGTTTGGAGCTGAACCAGCGTCACCACGTCATGCACCTGCTGCCGGAGGTTGAGTGCGGTCCGAAGGCGTGGACGGTATTGAAGGAGCTGCACGCCCCTACCTCCGTCGCTGCGACGCTCATGATGGAGAGGGAGCTGTCCGCGTTGCGCCTAAGCGAGGGAGAGCCGGTGCAACCTATCCTGGACAAGATGCGTGATCTCTACGCGAAGTTGGCGACCGCGGGAATCACCTACCCGGAGCAGACCAAGTGCCTGAAGATGCTCTCGCTGCTGCCGGAATCGTGGCTTCAATTCACGAGCGGATTGAGCCTGCCGCAGAACCAGAGCTTGTGGACGCTCGAGTGGGTGCGGACGAAGATTCTGGAGGAGGACTTCCGTCGCCGCCAACTGAGGGGTGGAGACGACGGCAGCAGCGGCTACGGGATGCAAGGGAGCCGACGTGGCAAAGGACGTGGCTTCGGTGGTGCTGGACGCGGTGCAAAGAAGGACGACAACTCCAACGACCAACAAGGAGGTACCGGGTGGGGTCGCGGTGCGAAATCTGGACGTGGGAGCAAGTCGGGTGCTGGTGGCAAAATGAAAGGGAGTTGCTGGTATTGTGAGGAGGGGCACCCCTGGTTTTTGTGCTATAAGAAACCCGATGGATGGACCCCCCAGAATCGTCACCAGGATGGCGGCGCACGGAGGAACCAGAAAAACGGCGCCAACATGGTTGCCGATTCGTCCAACAACAACCCGAAGAGCAACGGCGGTGCGGAAAAGAAGAAGGAGCGCACCGCGGGCCAGTTCTTCCATATTGGAGAGCAGGGGGAGCAGGGGGAGCACGGAGACGCCTCTGCCAAGGCTGGAGCAGAGCTGCACCCCCTGGATTATTGGGTGTTGGACACGGGCGCTGCTTGGACAATGACGCCGCGCAAGGACCTGCTAGACGACGTACGCGCTGCACCAATTAACGAGGTGTGCTCTGCCTCTGGACACATGTTGAAGGTGGCTGGTGCGGGACGAGCTGCGTTTAAGGGAGCGGATGGCAAGCCGGTGGTGCTGCACGACGTTCTTCTTGTTCCTGAACTCAAGGCCAACCTCATTTCCCTCCGTAAGCTTGGCAAGTCTGGGGTGAGCACTAGCACGGATGGGGCACGCACTTATAAGGGGAAGCTGGGCAATCGGGTGCTTTGGGATCTGCACGAGAGCAAGGACGTGTACAGATCTATGTGGCAGCTGCCGGCGCTGGCGTGGCACGGTGGGGGGCAGGCTGAAGAGGGGTCTGCATCCCAGGGGGAGTGCAACGCCGTTGGAGGGGATGGTGTGAAAGTGTCGGCCAGATCTGGGGAGACGGATTGGGCAACTGCACACCGACGTTTGGGGCATGTGGCAATGCCTTTGCTGAAGCAGCTGGAGAAGGATGGAGCCGTTAAGGGCTTGAAGCTGAACGGACAACCACCCGATGATAACTGTGAAATTTGCCTCCTTTCAAAGTTCACCCGTTTCCCCTTCCATAGTGTGGCTGGCAGGAGCAAAAAGGCGTTGGAGCTGGTCCACATGGACTTGGTGGGGCCGCTGCCGGTGCAAGGGCACAAGGGGGAGCGGTACTTCCTAACCATAGTGGATGACTGGAGCAGGCTAATGTGGGCGTATCCGCTGAAGCAGAAAGATCACGCCGCCTCCACGATTCGGGACGATTGGCTGCCGTTCGTGGAGAAGCAAGCGGAGTATGTGGTGAAGCGGATTAGGACAGATCGGGGTGGTGAGTTCCTTGGAGCTGAGATGACGGCCTGGCTCAAGAAGCAGGGCATCCAGAGGGAGCTGACCACGGCTTACACCCCACAGTCCAACGGTGTAGCAGAACGGGCGAACCGGACAATTCTGGAGACAGCTAGGGCGCTGCTCATAGAATCTGGGCTGGGCAACTTGATGTGGCCCCATGCTGTTCGGCACGCTACTGTCGCTAGGAACAGGGTACTCACAAAGGTTGGGGATGACTCGTGGGTGCCGTTGGAGAGGTGGCTTGGGAGGAAGCCGCCGGTGGACATGCTGAGGGTGTTCAGTTGCATGGCAGTCGCCCATGTCCCCAAGACCTACCGCAGTAAGTTGGGGGCGAGTGCAATCTGGTGTGTGCATTTGGGGCTGGCTGCTGAGAGCAAGGGATGGCTGCTGTGGGAGCCTTCCAAGGGTGTGTTGTTTGACAGAAGGGATGTGAAGTTTGTTGAGGGCATGATGTATGGGAGCTGGGAGAAACAGCCGGAGGCCAGGGTGTCCCAGCAGATGGAGCAGATCACCATGCAGCTGGACCTGACTCCTAGTGTGTGGGAGGAGGGAGAGGAGGCAGCTGCAGAGGGTGGTGATAAAGAGAAGGTGCAGGAGGCACCTGCTGGTGGAGGTGATGGTGTGGAGACTAGCGGTAGCACTAGTGGAGCTGCTGGATCCGAGGGAGGAGAGCAGCAGCAGGGAAAAACTAAGAAGCCGAAGGGTGTCGTTATGAAGGGATGGGAGACACCCGTATCCAGGCCAGGACGTACCCGTATGGCTACTAAGAAGCTGACAGCAGGAACTGATTTAGCGGAGCAGCAGCTTGGGACCGAGGAGGCATTGCTGATTCTACCGCATGGCTATGACCCGGATGAGGAGGATGAGCCTGCGTACTGTTTTCTTGCCCCTGCACCAGAGGAACCAGCTAGCATGGAGGAGGCATTAGCTGGACCAGATAGGGACAAATGGCTAGCTTCTAGGGATGTTGAGTACCAGAGCCTGCTGGAGAATGGGACTTGGGAACTAGTGGTGCTGCCTGAGGGAAAGAAAGCGGTACAATGCAAATGGGTGCTAAGGATCAAGACTGACGACAAGGGGCAGGTCACCATCTACAAGAGTAGGTTGGTGGCTAAGGGGTTTATGCAGAAGGAGAAGCGGGACTTCAATGAGATCTTTGCTCCCACTGCCAAACCCCCTACCCTTCGTGTCTTGTTGGCAGATGCAGCCGTTAGTGGGAAGTTCATTATCCAGATGGACATATAAACGGCATTCCTCAACGGGATTTTAGAGGAGGAGGTGTTCATGACGCAGCCACCTGGGTATGAGGATGGTACGGGCAGGGTGTGCAAGCTGAAAAAGTCCATCTACGGCTTGAAGCAGGCGCCACGCTGTGTTGGGTGCAAATTCACATTGCACGACATCCTGCCGTCTGTTTGTACGAGTATGCGTGTGCGAATGCATTTGCGTGTGAATGGTATGCTTGTGTGTTTGTTTGCTTTCGCAATTTTCGCTTGAAGCATTTGCAGGTACTCGCACAATGTGCGCTTCGGCATAACATTGTACGCGCTATGAACAGTACAAGCAGAAAGGACGAGCTCGCAAAGGAACCCAAGATGGAAGCTTTGTGGTTCGACTTACTTGATTGCGCAGATTCAGTTCTATCCAACTCGAAATTGTACTGTTTTGTTTGGTTGACTATAGTGTAGCAGGGCAGGCACTATAGGGGTACAATTTAGGTGAAGGTTGGATGTTGTTTGTCTGTATCTGCATGCTACAGGGCCAGGGGAAACCAGCGGAACCAGCATTTGGCTGGTTGGGCAAAGACAAAACAGGTTCTGCTTTTAGGACCTGAACCTGGTTGTTGTTTTCCCAGGTTGGAAAAACAGAACCAGAGGTTGTTCACCAACCTACCACCTGCTATTTTGTCCAGCCAGGTTGGTTCTGTTGCTTGGAATTATTTGGGATCATCCCTGGTTGTTCCCAGGTTGATTCCCAAGGTCCTTGCTAGCTAGAGCTATTTATTCCTTCTCTGTTTGTACCTGAACATAGTGAAATTGATTCAAGCGAATTCCTTCCTTGCTGGAATTTCTTTTCTACGCGGTGCGACGGCGAAATGCTACCCGAGTCAACGCTAGTACGCTAGCACTCCAACGCTAGGCTAACGCTGTCCGAGCCATAACTTCGTAATGGCAGAACTTTTCGCGAGGCAACTTGGCTTATTTTAAAGCTCTTAGAGTGAGCTTCGATATAGGAAATTCTCAGCTTAATCCGGTCGACGGTCTGCACGATACGCTGCGCGACGCTCAAGGTACTCTTGCTGTTTTGACTAAGTCCCTCTTGATCCCTCTCTCTACAAACTCGGACCCGAGGATAGGGGCTGGTCTTGTACCAGGCACCCAAGGACCCTTGGAGGTGACCCCGAGGAGAGGTTTTAAGTGTGATAAAGTCTTAATAGCTTGAGTTTATTAGGCCCTTACACCAACAAGCTGGTATCAGAGCTGCGTTATAGTGATCCTCGATATAGGTAGCTATGGCGGGCAACACCTCGGCGGTAGCTGGTGAATCTTCAGCCCAAGATCGTAGCGGCAGCCATGATTCTGGTGTTTCTGCGCCAAGGGGAGCGCGAACAAACCAGGGCTCGCTGATCAAGGAGGTGCTGAAAAACTTCACCGTCGAGAAGTTCAATGGTGAGGGCTATGATGATTGGGCCTGGAAAATGCAACTTTATTTCCGTCAAATCGGATTGCTGAAACTAATGATTGGGGAGGAGCCTAGACCGAGTGACCCCGCCCTTCAGGAAGATTGGGACGAGCGCGCCTCGGCTGGCTACTACTTGATGTCGCAGAGTTTGGAGCTGAACCAGCGTCACCACGTCATGCACCTGCTGCCGGAGGTTGAGTGCGGTCCGAAGGCGTGGACGGTGTTGAAGGAGCTGCACGCCCCGACCTCCGTTGTTGCAACATTGATGCTGGAGAGGGAGCTGTCCGCGTTGCGCCTGAGCGAGGGAGAGCCGGTGCAACCTGTCCTGGACAAATTGCGCGACCTCTACGCGAAGTTGGCGACCGCAGGAATCACCTACCCGGAGCAAACAAAGTGCTTGAAGATGCTCTCGCTGCTGCCGGAATCGTGGCTTCAATTTACGAGCGGATTGAGCCTGCCGCAGAACCAGAGCTTGTGGACGCTCGAGTGGGTGCGGACGAAGATTCTGGAGGAGGACTTCCGTCGCCGCCAACTGAGGGGTGGAGACGACGGCAGCAGCGGCTACGGGATGCAAGGGAGCCGACGTGGCAAAGGACGTGGCTTCGGTGGTGCTGGACGCGGTGCAAAGAAAGACGACGACTCCAACGACCAACAAGGAGGTACCGGTTGGGGTCGCGGTGCGAAATCTGGACGTGGGGGCAAGTCGGGTGCTGGTGGCAAAATGAAAGGGAGTTGCTGGTATTGTGAGAAGGAAGGGCACCCCTGGTTTTTGTGCTATAAGAAACCCGATGGATGGACCCCCCAGAATCGTCACCAGGATGGCGGCGCGCGGAGGAACCAGAAAAACGGCGCCAACATGGTCGCTGATTCGTCCGACAACAACCCGAAGGGCAACGGCGGTGCGGAGAAGAAGAAGGAGCGCACCGCAGGCCAATTCTTCCATATGGGAGACAAGGGGGAGCAAGGAGACGCATCTGCTAAGGCTGGAGCAGAGCTGCACCCCCTGGACTATTGGGTGTTGGACACAGGCGCTGCTTGGACAATGACGCCGCGCAAGGACCTGCTGGACGACGTACGCGCTGCACCGATTAATGAGGTGTGCTCTGCCTCTGGACACATGTTGAAGGTGGCTGGTGCGGGACGAGCTGCATTTAAGGGAGCGGATGGCAAGCCGGTGGTGCTGCACGACGTTCTCCTCGTCCCCGACCTGAAGGCCAACCTCATCTCCCTCCGTAAGCTTGGCAAGGCTGGGGTGAACACCAACACGGATGGGGCTCGCACTTATAAGGGGAAGCTGGGCAATCGGGTGCTTTGGGATCTGCACGAGAGCAAGGACGTGTACAGATCTATGTGGCAGCTGCCGGCGCTGGCGTGGCACGGTGGGGGGCAGGCTAGAGAGGGGTCTGCATCCCAGGGGGAGTGCAACGCCGTTGGAGGGGTTGGTGTGAAAGTGTCGGCCAGATCTGGGGAGACAGATTGGGCAACTGCACACCGACGTTTGGGGCATGTGGCAATGCCTTTGCTGAAGCAGCTGGAGAAGGATGGAGCCGTTAAGGGCTTAAAGCTGAACGGACAACCACCCGATGATAACTGTGAAATTTGCCTCCTTTCAAAGTTCACCCGTTTCCCCTTCCATAGTGTGGCTGGCAGGAGCAAAAAGCCGTTGGAGCTGGTCCACATGGACTTGGTGGGGCCGCTGCCGGTGCAAGGGCACAAGGGGGAGCGGTACTTCCTAACCATAGTGGATGACTGGAGCAGGCTAATGTGGGCGTATCCGCTGAAGCGGAAAGATCACGCCGCCTCCACGATTCGGGACGATTGGCTGCCGTTCGTGGAGAAGCAAGCGGAGTGTGTGGTGAAGCGGATTAGGACAGATCGGGGTGGTGAGTTCCTTGGAGCTGAGATGACGGCCTGGCTCAAGAAGCAGGGCATCCAGAGGGAGCTGACCACGGCTTACACCCCACAGTCTAACGGTGTAGCAGAACGGGCGAACCGGACAATTCTGGAGACAGCTAGGGCGCTGCTCATAGAATCTGGGCTGGGCAACTCCATGTGGCCCCATGCTGTTCGGCACGCTACCGTCGCTAGGAACAGGGTACTCACAAAGGTTGGGGATGACTCGTGGGTGCCGTTGGAGAGGTGGCTTGGGAGGAAGCCGCCGGTGGACATGCTGAGGGTGTTCGGTTGCATGGCAGTCGCCCACGTTCCCAAGACCTACCGCAGTAAGTTGGGGGCGAGTGCAATCTGGTGTGTGCATTTGGGGCTGGCTGCTGAGAGCAAGGGATGGCTGCTGTGGGAGCCTTCCAAGGGTGTGTTGTTTGACAGCAGGGATGTGAAGTTTGTTGAGGGCATGATGTATGGGAGCTGGGAGAAACAGCCGGAGGCCAGGGTGTCCCAGCAGATGGAGCAGATTACCATGCAGCTGGACCTGACTCCTAGTGTGTGGGAGGAGGGAGAGGAGGCAGCTGCAGAGGGTGGTGATAAAGAGAAGGTGCAGGAGGCACCTGCTGGTGGAGGTGATGGTGTGGAGATTAGCGGTAGCACTAGTGGAGCTGCTGGATCCGAGGGAGGAGAGCAGCCGCAGGGGAAAACTAAGAAGCCGAAGGGTGTTATTATGAAGGGATGGGAGACACCCGTCTCCAGGCCAGGACGTACCCGTATGGCTACTAAGAAGCTGACTGCAGGAGCTGATGTAGCGGAGCAGCAGCTTGGGACCGAGGAGGCATTGCTGATTCTACCGCATGGCTATGACCCGGATGAGGAGGATCAACCTGCGTACTGTTTTCTTGCACCTGCACCAGAGGAACCAGCTAGCATGGAGGAGGCATTAGCTGGACCAGATAGGGACAAATGGCTAGCTTCCAGGGATGCTGAGTACCAGAGCCTGCTGGAGAATGGGACTTGGGAACTAGTGGTGCTTCCTGAAGGAAAGAAAGCGGTACAATGCAAGTGGGTGCTAAGGATCAAGACTGACGACAAGGGGCAGGTCACCATCTACAAGAGTAGGTTGGTGGCTAAGGGGTTTATGCAGAAGGAGAAGCGGGACTTCAATGAGATCTTTGCTCCCACTGCCAAACCCCCTACCCTTCGTGTCTTGTTGGCAGATGCAGCCGTTAGTGGGAAGTTCATTATCCAGATGGACATATCAACGGCATTTCTCAACGGGATTTTAGAGGAGGAGGTGTTCATGACGCAGCCACCTGGGTATGAGGATGGTACGGGCAGGGTGTGCAAGCTGAAAAAGTCCATCTATGGCTTGAAGCAGGCGCCACGCTGCTGGTACCAGAAGTTGGCAGCTGTTTTAGAGGAGATGGGATTCAGGACCAGCAGCTGTGATGAGAGCCTCTTTCTCAAGGGGGAGGGGGAGAAGCTGGTGCTGTTTCTGGTCTATGTGGACGACATTCTTCTCTTTAGCAGCAGCATGAAGGAAATCCAGAAGGTGCAGCAGCAGCTGATGGAGAACTTCAAGTGCAAGAACCTTGGGGAGGTAAAGTACTACCTCGGGATGCACGTGGAGAGGGATCTGGATCACAGGTGGTTGAAGCTGCACCAGGAGAAGTTCATCAAGGAGCTTGGGGAGAAGTACGGAATTGAGAATGAGCGCAAGGTTGCAACTCCCCTGCCAGCAGAATTCAAGCTTGTGAAAGCTGCAGAGGATGAAGGGGTTGAAGCCGAGGAGCAGCAGCAATTTCAGTCCTTGGTGGGCAGCCTCTTGTATGCAGCAGTTCACACGAGACCCGACATCTCTTTCTCGGTTGGGCAGCTGGCTAGGGTAGTGCAGAATCCATCAGAGGAGCAGGTGGATGCAGCTGAGCGTGTGGTGAAGTATCTGAACTCTCACCCAAGCATTGGAGTTCAATACTCCGCATCTGCACAGGTGAAGCAGAAAGGGGTTGAGGTGCTGAAAGAGAAGGGGGAGAGGCTTGGAGAAGGCAAGCTTTTTCTCACTTGCTTTACTGACGCTACGTGGGCCTCTGAGAAGGAGGATTCCACATCTGTGGGAGGATACATCTGCGTAGTTGGGGGAGGACCGGTTAGTTGGAGGTCTAAGAAGCAGACGGAGACAGCACTCTCTTCCGTGGAATCAGAGTACATGGCGATGTTCCATGGGGTGAAGGAGGTGATTTGGCTGAGGAGGCTGTTGGAGGAGATTGGCCAAGAGCAAAAGGTTGCTACGCCGCTCTTTTGTGATAGCAAGGGAGCTCTTGGGATGGCCAGGAACGCTGTGCTTCATGGGCTGAATAAACACATGCGTATCAAGTGGCACTGGCTGCGTAAGGAGGTGAAGAGGGGGACGGTGAATCCGATCTACATCAAGACTCACCAGCAGCCAGCAGACTTCCTCACCAAGAGGCTTGCGGATGAGCCTCATTGGCGTTGTGTGCGCATGAGTGGAATGAGCATGAACTAGTATGGAATGATGGGGATGCAGCCGGCAGGCTGAGGGGGAGTGTGTTGGGTGCAAATTCACATTGCACGACATCCTGCCGTCTGTTTGTACGAGTATGCGTGTGCGAATGCATTTGCGTGTGAATGGTATGCTTGTGTGTTTGTTTGCTTTCGCAATTTTCGCTTGAAGCATTTGCAGGTACTCGCACAATGTGCGCTTCGGCATAACATTGTACGCGCTATGAACAGTACAAGCAGAAAGGACGAGCTCGCAAAGGAACCCAAGATGGAAGCTTTGTGGTTCGACTTACTTGATTGCGCAGATTCAGTTCTATCCAACTCGAAATTGTACTGTTTTGTTTGGTTGACTATAGTGTAGCAGGGCAGGCACTATAGGGGTACAATTTAGGTGAAGGTTGGATGTTGTTTGTCTGTATCTGCATGCTACAGGGCCAGGGGAAACCAGCGGAACCAGCATTTGGCTGGTTGGGCAAAGACAAAACAGGTTCTGCTTTTAGGACCTGAACCTGGTTGTTGTTTTCCCAGGTTGGAAAAACAGAACCAGAGGTTGTTCACCAACCTACCACCTGCTATTTTGTCCAGCCAGGTTGGTTCTGTTGCTTGGAATTATTTGGGATCATCCCTGGTTGTTCCCAGGTTGATTCCCAAGGTCCTTGCTAGCTAGAGCTATTTATTCCTTCTCTGTTTGTACCTGAACATAGTGAAATTGATTCAAGCGAATTCCTTCCTTGCTGGAATTTCTTTTCTACGCGGTGCGACGGCGAAATGCTACCCGAGTCAACGCTAGTACGCTAGCACTCCAACGCTAGGCTAACGCTGTCCGAGCCATAACTTCGTAATGGCAGAACTTTTCGCGAGGCAACTTGGCTTATTTTAAAGCTCTTAGAGTGAGCTTCGATATAGGAAATTCTCAGCTTAATCCGGTCGACGGTCTGCACGATACGCTGCGCGACGCTCAAGGTACTCTTGCTGTTTTGACTAAGTCCCTCTTGATCCCTCTCTCTACAAACTCGGACCCGAGGATAGGGGCTGGTCTTGTACCAGGCACCCAAGGACCCTTGGAGGTGACCCCGAGGAGAGGTTTTAAGTGTGATAAAGTCTTAATAGCTTGAGTTTATTAGGCCCTTACACCAACACGCTGCTGGTACCAGAAGTTGGCAGCTGTTTTAGAGGAGATGGGATTCAGGACCAGCAGCTGTGATGAGAGCCTCTTTCTCAAGGGGGAGGGGGAGAAGCTGGTGCTGTTTCTGGTCTATGTGGACGACATTCTTCTCTTTCGCAGCAGCATGAAGGAGATCCAGAAGGTGCAGCAGCAGCTGATGGAGAACTTCAAGTGCAAGAACCTTGGGGAGGTAAAGTACTACCTCGGGATGCACGTGGAGAGGGATCTGGATCACAGGTGGTTGAAGCTGCACCAGGAGAAGTTCATCAAGGAGCTTGGGGAGAAGTACGGAATTGAGAATGAGCGCAAGGTTGCAACTCCCCTGCCAGCAGAATTCAAGCTTGTGAAAGCTGCAGAGAATGAGTGGGTTGAAGCCGAGGAGCAGCAGCAATTTCAGTCCTTGGTGGGCAGCCTCTTGTATGCAGCAGTTCACACGAGGCCTGACATCTCTTTCTCGGTTGGGCAGCTGGCTAGGGTGGTGCAGAATCCATCAGAGGAGCAGGTGGATGCAGCTGAGCGAGTGGTGAAGTATCTGAACTCTCACCCAAGCATTGGAGTTCAATACTCCGCATCTGCACAGGTGAAGCAGAAAGGGGTTGAGGTGCTGAAAGAGAAGGGGGAGAGGCTTGGAGAAGGCAAGCTTTTCCTCACTTGCTTTACCGATGCTACGTGGGCCTCTGAGAAGGAGGATTCCTCATTTGTGGGAGGATACATCTGCGTAGTTGGGGGAGGACCTGTTAGTTGGAGGTCAAAGAAGCAGACGGAGACAGCACTCTCTTCTGTGGAATCAGAATACATGGCGATGTTCCATGGGGTGAAGGAGGTGATTTGGCTGAGGAGGCTGTTAGAGGAGATTGGCCAGGAGCAAAAGGTTGCTACGCCGCTGTTTTGTGATAGCAAGGGAGCTCTTGGGATGGCCAGGAACGCTGTGCTTCATGGGCTCAATAAGCACATGCGTATCAAGTGGCACTGGCTGCGTAAGGAGGTGAAGAGGGGGACGGTGAATCCGCTCTACATCAAGACTCACCAGCAGCCAGCAGACTTCCTCACCAAGAGGCTTGCGGATGAGCCTCATTGGCGTTGTGTGCGCATGAGTGGAATGAGCATGAACTAGTATGGAATGATGGGGATGCAGCCGGCAGGCTGAGGGGGAGTGTGTTGGGTGCAAATTCACATTGCACGACATCCTGCCGTCTGTTTGTACGAGTATGCGTGTGCGAATGCATTTGCGTGTGAATGGTATGTTTGTGTGTTTGTTTGCTTTCGCAATTTTCGCTTGAAGCATTTGCAGGTACTCGCACAATGTGCGCTTCGGCATAACATTGTACGCGCTATGAACAGTACAAGCAGAAAGGACGAGCTCGTAATGGAACCCAATATGGAAGCTTTGCGGTTCAACTTACTTGATTGCGCAGATTCAGTTCTATCCAACTCGAAATTGTACTGTTTTGTTTGGTTGACTATAGTGTAGCAGGGCAGGCACTATAGGGGTACAATTTAGGTGAAGGTTGGATGTTGTTTGTCTGTATCTGCATGCTACAGGGCCAGGAGAAACCAGCGGAACCAGCATTTGGCTGGTTGGGCAAAGACAAAACAGGTTCTGTTTTTAGGACCTGAACCTGGTTGTTGTTTTCCCAGGTTGGAAAAACAGAACCAGAGGTTGTTCACCAACCTACCACCTGCTATTTTGTCCAGCCAGGTTGGTTCTGTTGCTTGGAATTATTTGGGATCATCCCTGGTTGTTCCCAGGTTGATTCCCAAGGTCCTTGCTAGCTAGAGCTATTTATTCCTTCTCTGTTTGTACCTGAATATAGTAAAATTGATTCAAGCGAATTCCTTCCTTGCTGGAATTTCCTTTCTACGCGGTGCGACGGCGGAATGCTACCCGAGTCAACGCTAGTACGCTAGCACTCCAACAATAGGCTAACGCTGTCCGAGCCATAATTTCGTAATGGCAGAACTTTTCGCGAGGCAATTTGGTTCATTTTAAAGCTCTTGGAGCGAGCTTCGATATAGTAAATTTTCAGCTTCATCCGATCAACGGTCTGCACGATACGCTGCGCGACGTTCAAGGTACTCTTGCTGTTTTGACTTAGTCCCTCTTGATCCCTCTCTCTACAAACTCGGACCCGGGGATAGGGGCTGGTCTTGTACCAGGCACCCAAGGACCCTTGGAGGTGACCCCGAGGAGAGGTTTTAAGTTTGATAAAGTCTTAATAGCTTGAGTTTATTAGGCCCTTACACCAACAGAGACAAGGCCTAGTAACCAGGTGTTAAGCAAAGGTTCCGAGGGTTGTGAAGCACTCCAAATGAAGCCTTCACGAATTCGGTAGAAGCTGTTTGGTCAAAACTGAGCAGCTCATATTTGGTGCAAGCAATCCTAGTTCGGTGCTAGAACTATAATATAATAGTTATAGGAAAACACCTGACCTAGGAAATCAAGCAAAAGCATGCATGGAAAAACATTTCTAAGGTAGATAAATCATAATAAAATAATGGCAAGCAAGTAATGCCTAGCAAAGCCGTTGTACTCTCACACATCCCCCTCTCAAATATGTGAGCCATGAAATACACCTCCTTCTTGACAACATAGTCTTTGAGACCACGGCCTGCGTTGCCCATATAAGCTTTTACAACACATCTGTCCTCCAACGGGTCATATCTATTCCATCATATCAAAAGCTCAAGCGCTGTGCCTCGTTGGCGTCAATGGGTGAGACTGTGCTCCACCTTGTACTCTGGTTCATCCTGTACAGGAACGTGTGGTGGTGGCTGTAGCTATCGTCTCTGGAACTATTGGTTGGGGTCCTTGCAGGGCTTCAGTAGCTGAACATGGAAAGCGATGTGAAGCTTTCACACAATAGGTAAGCGCAAGCGAAATGTAACGGTTGTCACCATCGCCTCAAGGCAAAAGGGACCAAAGAAGCGAGGCCGGAGCCCTGGATGAAAGATGGGTTAAGTCCAAGTTGCGTGTGTCACGGAGTTCCGCATCCTGGTAAGACGTCGCTGAGTCTGCTCCCATAGCTGCTGCATGGTGGTGACAAAGTTATGTGCGGCTTAAATGTGTGCTGATGTGGTTGGCTGCTGTGTTGTAAGTGGTTCCCATCCGTAGCACATGATCAAAGGAGATTTTCTTACGACCGAGTCTGAAGCATTATTGTTAGCGAACTCAAGCGTTGGTAACTGTAGATCCCACTGGCTAATGCCATCTTTGCAAGCTGTGCGCAGTAACTGTTCAACCACCTAATTGAGTCGCTCTGTCTGACAGCCAGTCTGCGATGGTACGCTGAAGACATCTCAAGCTTTGTCCCCAACAAACCCATCATTTCCCTCCGGAACAAACTTGTAAACTTGAAGTCTCTATCTAAGATGAGTGTAGCGAGGATGTCGTGGATGGTGATGATGCGGTTGAAGACGAGGCGAGCGATTGCTTCAACTGTAGCCATGGCATAGGTCGGAATAAATTGCCCCATTTTAGATTACTTATCAACCATTACGAGTATAGAGTCATGCCTTCGTAAGGTCGAAAGAAGCCCAGTAATGAAGTCTAGAAAAAATGTGAGGATTGAAGAACTGTTTCAAGAATAAATTGATTGATCACAAGGGTACAACACGAGGCTATATATAGTCTCGACACAAGGCCTAAAAAGCAGGTGTTACGCAAAGGTTCCGAGAGTCGAGAAGCATCCCGAATGGAGCCTTCCCGAATTCGGTAGAAGTCGTTCGGATGAAACCGAATAGCACGAATTTGGTGCACGCAATTCTAGTTCTGTGCTATGTTATAAAACATAGGAAAGAGGATTCTTTGAATGATTCACCTGGGTACAAGGCGGGGCAATATATAGGCTCGACACAAAGGCAGTAACCCTGGTGTTACTAGAAAGTTCCGTGGGTCGCGAAGCGTCCCGAAAGGGTCCTTCTCGACTGCTACTGAATGATCTCGTATTGTTGATCAGCATACTGCTACTGGGAGTTTTGCATCGTGGCGAGAAGTTGCTGAGTCTTCTCCCATAGCTGCTGCATGGTGGTAACAAAGTCGTGTGCGGCTTGGATGTGTGCCAGTGTGGTTGGCTGCTGTGGTGTGATTGGCTCCCGTCCGTAGCATAGAAAGAAAATAGTTTTCCCTATAGCCGTATGTGACAGGTTGTTGTAAGCAAAGTCAAGCATGGGTAACTGTAAATCCCAATGGCTGATGTCGTCTTTGCAAGCTGTGCGCACTACCTGTTCAACCACCTGATTTAGTCACCCAGTCTGTCCAACAGTCTGGGGGTGGTACGCTGAAGACATCGCAAGCTTTGTCCCCAAAAAAACCATGAGTTCCCTCCAAAACTTACTCGTGAACTTTGAGTCTCCGTCTGAGATGAATGTAGCGGGGATGCCGTAGATGGTGATGATGCGGTCGAAGAAGAGGCAAGCAGTTGCTTCAGCTGTACCTGTGTCGTTGGTCAGAATGAAAGGTCCCATTTTAGAGAACTTATCGATCCCCATGAATATAGCATCGTGCCCTCGTGAGGTTGAAGGAAGCTCAGTAATAATGTCTAGGCTAACGACTTGCCTAGGCACTGCTGCATCTCCTTGACGTTCTCATGAACTTTCAACTTCTTGACGGCTTCGATTTTATGGGGGTCCACGCGTACGCCCTCCGCACTCACCATGTGGCCGAGATACTGCACCTTCTTCAGGGCGAAGTCGTTTTTCGATAGCTTCACATAGAACTTGTTCTCCCGCATGATCTCGCACACTTTCTGCAGATGCTTCACGTGCTTCATATTCTTGGAGTAGATCAGTATGTCGTCCAGGTACACTACTACGCACTCGTCCAACAGGGGCTGTAGGATGTGGTTCATCTCCATCTGGAACGTCGCTGGTGCATTGCAGAGTCCGAACG
This sequence comes from Closterium sp. NIES-65, assembly GCA_948144175.1. Lineage (NCBI taxonomy): Eukaryota > Viridiplantae > Streptophyta > Zygnematophyceae > Desmidiales > Closteriaceae > Closterium > Closterium sp. NIES-65. The sequence continues at coordinate 28,372 of CANXME010000866.1, forward strand.
GCATCACTAAGTATTTTTAGGAGCTGTATTCGGTACGAAATGTCATCTTGTGGATCGATGTCCGCCATCTTGATCTGCCAGTAACTCGACCGTAGGTCCAGCTTTGAAAACACCGTCGCACCACGCAGTTGATCTACAAAATCGTCTATGCGCGGTATGGGGTATTTGTACTTGACCGTCTGTTCGTTCAATGCCTGGTAGTCGATGCACATTCGTTAACTACCATCTGGCTTTAGAATGACGAGAACTGATGCGCCTTTGGGAGAGGTGGATAGGCAAATAAGTGTTTGTCCAGTAGATACTAAATTTTTTTCTTCATGTCTATCAGTTCGGTCGGACATAGTCGGTATGGTGCACCTGGTTCCTCCACAATCTCATGCTCGTGGGTTCGCGCTGGAGGCAATCCTACAGGCAGGTCATCCAAGATGATGTCCTTCTACTCGTCTAACACCTAGTGTACTACTGCAGGTAGCTCCAAGTTCGGCTTCTCCTCCTCTGCTGCTGCCATCACTAATGCTAAGTAACACGTGTTACTCTCGTTCACCATCCGTTCGGACCGTGCCAGTGTTATTTTAGGAGTTTCCCTTGTATTGGTCCAGCTTTTCAGCTCCACACGTTTCTCATTGTTCTAGATGCACGCCTTCCAGTTGACCCAGTCTATCTCGCGTTTGAACCGCTTCAGAAAATCACGCCCCCAAAATAAAATGTAATCCCTTGATTTTCGTGAACAGCAACATCGGCTTCCACCTCAATGCCCCTATCTGCAGCTGAAGTGTTGACTCGACGTGCATGAAAAGCTTTGTACCGTCCTCTATCGTTGCTGAAAATTGGGTCTCCTCCAATGACTCTCCAATTTTCTTGAACGTGTTTGTGTAAGGGCCTAATAAACTCAAGCTATTAAGACTTTATCAAACTTAAAACCTCTCCTCGCGGTCACCTCCAAGGGTCCTTGGGTGCCTGGTACAAGACCAGCCCCTATCCTCGGGTCCGAGTTTGTAGAGAGAGGGATCAAGAATGACTTAGTCAAAATAACAAGAGTACCTTGAACGTCGCGCAGCGTATCGTGCAGACTGTCAACCGGATTAACCTGAGAATTTCCTATATCGAAGCTCACTCCAAGAACTTTAAAATAAGCCAAATTGCCTCGTGAAACATTTTGCCATTACGAAGTTATGGCTCGGACAGCGTTAGCCTAGCGTTGGAGTGCTAGCGTACTAGCGTTGACTTGGGTAGCATTCCGCCGTCGTACGGTGTAGAAACGAAATTCCAGGAAGAAAGGAATTCGCTTGAATCAAATTGACTATATTCAGGTACAGACAGAGAAGGAATAAATAGTTCTAGCTAGCAAGGACCTTGGGAATAAATGTGGGAACAACTAGGGATGATCCCAAATAATTCCAAGCAACAGAACTTTTGGTGTAAGGGCCTAACAAACTCAAGCTATTAAGACTTTATCAGACTTAAAACCTCTCCTCGGGATCACCTCCAAGGGTCCTTGGGTGCCTGGTACAAGACCAGCCCCTATCCTCGGATCCGAGTTCGTAGAGAGAGGGATCAAGAACGATTTAGTCAAAATAACAAGAGTACCTTGAACGTCGCGCAACGTATCGTGCAGACCGTCGACCGGATTAAGCTGAGAATTTCCTATATCGAAGCTCACTCTAAGAGCTTTAAAATAAGTCAAGTTGCCTCGCGAAAAGTTTTGCCTAGCGTTGGACTGCTAGCCTACTAGCTTTGACTGGGGTAGCGTTCCGCCGTCGTACCGAGTAGAAACGAAATTCCAGGAAAGGAGGAATTCGCTTGAATCAAATTGACTATATTCAGGTACAAACAGAGAAGGAATATATAGTTCTAGCTAACAAGGACCTTATGAATAAATCTGGGAACAACCTAGGATGATCCCAAATAATTCCAAGCAACAGAACCAACCTGGCTGGACAAAACAGCAAGTGGTAGGTTGGTAAACAACCTCTGGTTCTGTTTTTTTCAACCTGGGAAAACAACAACCAGGTTCAGGTCCTAAAAAACAGAACCTGATTTGTCTTTGCCCAACCAGCCAAATGCTGGTTCCACTGGTTTCCCCTGGCCCTGTAGCATGCAGATACAGCCAAATGCTGGTTTCACTCGTTTCCCCTGGCCCTGTAGTGCCTGCCCTGCTACACTATACTCAACCAAACAAAACAGTACAATTTCGGGTTGGATAGAACTGAATCTGCACAATCAATTCAACCGAACTGCAAAGCTTCCATCTTGGGTTCCTTTGCGAGCTCGTCCTTTCTGCTTGTACTATTCATAGCGCGTACAATGTTGTCCCGAAGTGCATAATGTGCGAGTACCTGCAAATGCTTCAAGCGAAAATTGCGAAAGCAAACAAACACACGAACATTCCATTCACACCCAAATGCATTCGCACACGCATACTCATGCAAAGAGACAGCAGGATGTCGTGCAATGTCAATTTGCACCCAACACAGTCCCCCTCAGCCTGCCGGCTGCCTCCTCATCATTCCATACTAGTTCATGCTCATTCCACTCATCCATACACAACCCCAATGAGGCTCATCCGCAAGCCTCTTGGTGAGGAAGTCTACTGGCTGCTGGTGAGTCTTGATGTAGATCGGATTCACCGTCCCCCTCTTCACCTCCTTACGCAACCAGTGCCACTTGATACGTATGTGCTTGTTAAGCCCATGAAGCACAGCGTTCCTGGTCATCCGAAGAGCTCCCTTGCTATCACAAAACAGCGGCGTAGCAACCTTTTGCTCTTGGCCAATCTCCTCTAACAACCTCCTCAGCCGAATCACCTCCTTCACCCCATGGAACATCGCCATGTACTCTGATTCCACAGAAGAGAGTGCTGTCTCCGTCTGCTTTTTTGACCTCCAACTAACAGGTCCTCCTCCAACTACGCAGATGTATCCTCCCACAGATGAGGAATCCTCCTTCTCAGAGGCCCACGTAGCATCGGTAAAGCAAGGGAGAAAAAGCTTGCCTTCTCCAAGCCTCTCCCCCTTCTCTTTCAGCACCTCAACCCGTTTCTGCTTCACCTGTGCAGATACGGAGTATTGAACTCCAATGTTTGGGTGAGAGTTTAGATACTTCACCACACGCTCAGCTGCATCCACCTGCTCCTCTGATGGATTCTGCACTACCCTAGCCAGCTGCCCAACCGAGAAAGAGATGTCGGGCCTCGTGTAAACTGCTGCTTAGAAGAGGCTGCCCACCAAGGACTGAAATTGCTGCTGCTCCTCGGCTTCAACCCCTTCATCCTCTGCAGCTTTCACAAGCTTGAATTCTGCTGGCAGGGGAGTTGCAACCTTGCGCTCATTCTCAATCCCGTACTTCTCCCCCAGCTCCTTGATGAACTTCTCCTGGTGCAGCTTCAACCACCTGTGATCCAGATCCCTCTCCACGTGCATCCCGAGGTAGTACTTTACCTCCCCAAGGTTCTTGCACTTGAAGTTCTCCATCTGCTGCTGCTGCATCTTCTAGATCTCCTTCATGCTGCTGCTAAAGAGAAGAATATCGTCCACATAGACCAGAAACAGCACCAGCTTCTCCCCCTCCCCCTTGAGAAAGAGGCTCTCATCACAGCTGCTGGTCCTGAATCCCATCTCCTCTAAAACAGCTGCCAACTTCTGGTACCAGCAGCGTGGCGCCTGCTTCAAGCCGTAGATGGACTTTTTCAGCTTGCACACCCTGCCCGTACCATTCTCATACCCAGGCAGCTGCGTCATGTACACATCCTCCTCTTAAATCCCATTGAGGAATGCCGTAGATATATCCATCTGAATGATGAATTTCCCACTAACGAAAGCATCTGCCAACAAGACACGGAGGGTAGGGGGTTTGGCAGTGGGAGCAAAGATCTCCTTGAAGTCCCGCTTCGCCTTCTGCATAAACCCCTTAGCCACCAGCCTACTCTTGTAGATGGTGTCCTGTCCGTTGTCATCGGTCTTGATCCTCAGCACCCACTTGCTCTGTACGGCTTTCTTCTCCTCAGGCAGCACCACCAGCTCCCTTGTCCCATTCTCTAGCAGGCTCTGGTACTCAGCATCCCTGGAAACCAGCCACTTCTCCCTATCTTGTCCAGCTAATGCCTCCTCCGTGCTAGCTGGTTCCTCTGATGCAGGGGCAAGTAAGCAGTAGGCAGGTTCATCCTCCTCATCCGGATCATAGCCATGCGCTAGAATCAGCAATGCCTGCTCTGTCCCAAGCTGCTGCTCTGCTACATCAGCTCCTGCAGTTAGCTTCTTAGTAGCCATACGGGTACGTCCTGGCCTGGAGACGGGTGTCTCCCATCCCCTCATAACAACACCCTTCGGCTTCTTAGTTTTCCCCGGCTGCTGCTCTCCTCCCTCGGATCCAGCAGCTCCACTAGTGCTACCGCTAGTCTCCACACCATCACCTCCACTAGCAGGTGCCTCCTGCACCTTCTCTCCATCACCACCCTCTGCAGCTGCCTCCTCTCCCTCCTCCCACACACTAGGAGTCAGGTCCAGCTGCATGGTGATCTGCTCCATTTGCTGGGACACCTTGGCCTCCGGCTGTTTCTCCCAGCTCCCATACATCATGCCCTCAACAAACTTCACATCCCTGCTGTCAAACAACACACCCTTGGTGTTGGTGTAAGGGCCTAATAAACTCAAGCTATTAAGACTTTATCACACTTAAAACCTCTCCTCGGGGTCACCTCCAAGGGTCCTTGGGTGCCTGGTACAAGACCAGCCCCTATCCTCGGGTCCGAGTTTGTAGAGAGAGGGATCAAGAGGGACTTAGTCAAAACAGCAAGAGTACCTTGAGCGTCGCGCAGCGTATCGTGCAGACCGTCGACCGGATTAAGCTGAGAATTTGCTATATCGAAGCTCGCTCTAAGAGCTTTAAAATAAGCCAAGTTGCCTCGCGAAAAGTTCTGCCATTACGAAGTTATGGCTCGGACAGCGTTAGCCTAGCGTTGGAGTGCTAGCATACTAGCGTTGACTCGGGTAGCATACCGCCGTCGCATCGCGTAGAAAACGAAATTCCAGCAAGGAAGGAATTCGCTTGAATCAATTTCACTATATTCAGGTACAAACAGAGAAAGAATAAATAGCTCTAGCTAGCAAGGACCTTGGGAATCAACCTGGGAATAACCAGGGATGATCCCAAATAATTCCAAGCAACAGAACCAACCTGGCTGGACAAAATAGCAGGTGATAGGTTGGTGAACAACCTCTGGTTCTGTTTTTCCAACCTGGGAAAACAACAACCAGGTTCAGGTCCTAAAAACAGAACCTGTTTTGTCTTTGCCCAACCAGCCAAATGCTGGTTCCGCTGGTTTCCCCTGGCCCTGTAGCATGCAGATACAGACAAACAACATCCAACCTTCACCTAAATTGTACCCCTATAGTGCCTGCCCTGCTACACTATAGTCAACCAAACAAAACAGTACAGTTTCGAGTTGGATAGAACTGAATCTGCGCAATCAAGTAAGCCGAACTGCAAAGCTTCCATCTTGGGTTCCTTTGCGAGCTCGTCCTTTCTGCTTGTACTGTTCATAGCGCGTACAATGTTATGCCGAAGCGCACATTTTGCGAGTACCTGCAAATGCTTCAAGCGAAAATTGCGAAAGCAAACAAACACACAAACATACCATTCACACGCAAATGCATTCGCACACGCATACTCGTACAAACAGACGGCAGGATGTCGTGCAATGTGAATTTGCACCCAACACACTCCCCCTCAGCCTGCCGGCTGCATCCCCATCATTCCATACTAGTTCATGCTCATTCCACTCATGCGCACACAACGCCAATGAGACTCATCCGCAAGCCTCTTGGTGAGGAAGTCTGCTGGCTGCTGGTGAGTCTTGATGTAGATCGGATTCACCGTCCCCCTCTTCACCTCCTTACGCAGCCAGTGCCACTTGATACGCATGTGCTTATTCAGCCCATGAAGCACAGCGTTCCTGGCCATCCCAAGAGCTCCCTTGCTATCACAAAACAGCGGCGTAGCAACCTTTTGCTCCTGGCCAATCTCCTCCAACAGCCTCCTCAGCCAAATCACCTCCTTCACCCCATGGAACATCGCCATGTACTCTGATTCCACGGAAGAGAGTGCTGTCTCCGTCTGCTTCTTTGACCTCCAACTAACCGGTCCTCCCCCAACTACGCAGATGTATCCTCCAACAGATGAGGAATCCTCCTTCTCAGAGGCCCACGTAGCATCAGTAAAGCAAGTGAGAAAAAGCTTGCCTTCTCCAAGCCTCTCCCCCTTCTCTTTCAGCACCTCAACCCCTTTCTGCTTCACCTGTGCAGATGCGGAGTATTGAACTCCAATGCTTGGGTGAGAGTTCAGATACTTCACCACACGCTCAGCTGCATCCACCTGCTCCTCTGATGGATTCTGCACTACCCTAGCCAGCTGCCCAACCGAGAAAGAGATGTCGGGTCTCGTGTGAACTGCTGCATACAAGAGGCTGCCCACCAAGGACTGAAATTGCTGCTGCTCCTCGGCTTCAACCCCTTCATCCTCTGCAGCTTTCACAAGCTTGAATTCTGCTGGCAGGGGAGTTGCAACCTTGCGCTCATTCTCAATTCCGTACTTCTCCCCAAGCTCCTTGATGAACTTCTCCTGGTGCAGCTTCAACCACCTGTGATCCAGATCCCTCTCCACGTGCATCCCGAGGTAGTACTTTACCTCCCCAAGGTTCTTGCACTTGAAGTTCTCCATCAGCTGCTGCTGCACCTTCTGGATCTCCTTCATGCTGCTGCTAAAGAGAAGAATGTCGTCCACATAGACCAGAAACAGCACCAGCTTCTCCCCCTCCCCCTTGAGAAAGAGGCTCTCATCACAGCTGCTGGTCCTGAATCCCATCTCCTCTAAAACAGCTGCCAACTTCTGGTACCAGCAGCGTGGCGCCTGCTTCAAGCCATAGATGGACTTTTTCAGCTTGCACACCCTGCCCGTACCATCCTCATACCCAGGTGGCTGCGTCATGAACACCTCCTCCTCTAAAATCCCGTTGAGAAATGCCGTTGATATGTCCATCTGGATAATGAACTTCCCACTAACGGCTGCATCTGCCAACAAGACACGAAGGGTAGGGGGTTTGGCAGTGGGAGCAAAGATCTCATTGAAGTCCCGCTTCTCCTTCTGCATAAACCCCTTAGCCACCAACCTACTCTTGTAGATGGTGACCTGCCCCTTGTCGTCAGTCTTGATCCTTAGCACCCACTTGCATTGTACCGCTTTCTTTCCTTCAGGCAGCACCACTAGTTCCCAAGTCCCATTCTCCAGCAGGCTCTGGTACTCAGCATCCCTGGAAGCTAGCCATTTGTCCCTATCTGGTCCAGCTAATGCCTCCTCCATGCTAGCTGGTTCCTCTGGTGCAGGGGCAAGAAAACAGTACGCAGGTTGATCCTCCTCATCCGGGTCATAGCCATGCGGTAGAATCAGCAATGCCTCCTCGGTCCCAAGCTGCTGCTCCGCTACATCAGCTCCTGTAGTCAGCTTCTTAGTAGCCATACGGGTACGTCCTGGCCTGGAGACGGGTGTCTCCCATCCCTTCATAACGACACCCTTCGGCTTCTTAGTTTTCCCCTGCTGCTGCTCTCCTCCCTCGGATCCAGCAGCTCCACTAGTGCTACCGCTAATCTCCACACCATCACCTCCACCAGCAGGTGCCTCCTGCACCTTCTCTTTATCACCACCCTCTGCAGCTGCCTCCTCTCCCTCCTCCCACACACTAGGAGTCAGGTCCAGCTGCATGGTAATCTGCTCCATCTGCTGGGACACCCTGGCCTCCGGCTGTTTCTCCCAGCTCCCATACATCATGCCCTCAACAAACTTCACATCCCTGCTGTCAAACAACACACCCTTGGAAGGCTCCCACAGCAGCCATCCCTTGCTCTCAGCAGCCAGCCCCAAATGCACACACCAGATTGCACTCGCCCCCAACTTACTGCGGTAGGTCTTGGGAACGTGGGCGACTGCCATGCAACCGAACACCCTCAGCATGTCCACCGGCGGCTTCCTCCCAAGCCACCTCTCCAACGGCACCCACGAGTCATCCCCAACCTTTGTGAGTACCCTGTTCCTAGCGACGGTAGCGTGCCGAACAGCATGGAGCCACATCAAGTTGCCCAGCCCAGATTCTATGAGCAGCGCCCTAGCTGTCTCCAGAATTGTCCGGTTCGCCCGTTCTGCTACACCGTTGGACTGTGGGGTGTAAGCCGTGGTCAGCTCCCTCTGGATGCCCTGCTTCTTGAGCCAGGCCGTCATCTCAGCTCCAAGGAACTCACCACCCCGATCTGTCCTAATCCGCTTCACCACACACTCCGCTTGCTTCTCCACGAACGGCAGCCAATCGTCCCGAATCGTGGAGGCGGCGTGATCTTTCTGCTTCAGCGGATACGCCCACATTAGCCTGCTCCAGTCATCCACTATGGTTAGGAAGTACCGCTCCCCCTTGTGCCCTTGCACCGGCAGCGGCCCCACCAAGTCCATGTGGACCAGCTCCAACGGCTTTTTGCTCCTGCCAGCCACACTATGGAAGGGGAAACGGGTGAACTTTGAAAGGAGGCAAATTTCACAGTTATCATCGGGTGGTTGTCCGTTCAGCTTTAAGCCCTTAACGGCTCCATCCTTCTCCAGCTGCTTCAGCAAAGGCATTGCCACATGCCCCAAACGTCGGTGTGCAGTTGCCCAATCTGTCTCCCCAGATCTGGCCGACACTTTCACACCAACCCCTCCAACGGCGTTGCACTCCCCCTGGGATGCAGACCCCTCTCCAGCCTGCCCCCCACCGTGCCACGCCAGCGCCGGCAGCTGCCACATAGATCTGTACACGTCCTTGCTCTCGTGCAGATCCCAAAGCACCCGATTGCCCAGCTTCCCCTTATAAGTGCGAGCCCCATCCGTGTTGGTGTTCACCCCAGACTTGCCGAGCTTACGGAGGGAGATGAGGTTGGCCTTCAGGTCGGGGACGAGGAGAACGTCGTGCAGCACCACCGGCTTGCCATCCGCTCCCTTAAATGCAGCTCGTCCCGCACCAGCCACCTTCAACATGTGTCCAGAGGCAGAGCACACCTCATTAATCGGTGCAGCGCGTACGTCGTCCAGCAGGTCCTTGCGCGGCGTCATTGTCCAAGCAGCGCCTGTGTCCAACACCCAATAGTCCAGGGGGTGCAGCTCTGCTCCAGCCTTAGCAGATGCGTCTCCTTGCTCCCCCTTGTCTCCCATATGGAAGAATTGGCCCGCGGTGCGCTCCTTCTTCTTCTCCGCACCGCCGTTGCCCTTCGGGTTGTTGTCGGACGAATCAGCGACCATGTTGGCGCCGTTTTTCTGGTTCCTCCGCGCGCCGCCATCCTGGTGACGATTCTGGGGGGTCCATCCATCGGGTTTCTTATAGCACAAAAACCAGGGGTGCCCTTCCTTCTCACAATACCAGCAACTCCCTTTCATTTTGCCACCAGCACCCGACTTGCCCCCACGTCCAGATTTCGCACCGCGACCCCAACCGATACCTCCTTGTTGGTCGTTGGAGTCGTCGTCTTTCTTTGCACCGCGTCCAGCACCACCGAAGCCACGTCCTTTGCCACGTCGGCTCCCTTGCATCCCGTAGCCGCTGCTGCCGTCGTCTCCACCCCTCAGTTGACGGCGACGGAAGTCCTCCTCTAGAATCTTTGTCCGCACCCACTCGAGTGTCCACGAGCTCTGGTTCTGCGGCAGGCTCAATCCGCTCGTGAATTGAAGCCACGATTCCGGCAGCAGCGAGAGCATCTTCAGGCACTTGGTCTGCTCCGGGTAGGTGATTCCCGCGATCGCCAACTTCGCGTAGAGGTCGCGCAATTTGTCCAGGACAGGTTGCACCGGCTCTCCCTCGCTCAGTCGCAACGCGGACAGCTCCCTCTCCAGCATCAATGTTGCAACAACGGAGGTCGGGGCGTGCAGCTCCTTCAACACCGTCCACGCCTTCGGACCGCACTCAACCTCCGGCAGCAGGTGCATGACGTGGTGACGCTGGTTCAGCTCCAAACTCTGCGACATCAAGTAGTAGCCAGCCGAGGCGCGCTCGTCCCAATCTTCCTGAAGGGCGGGGTCACTCGGTCTAGGCTCCTCCCCAATCATTAGTTTCAGCAATCCGATTTGACGGAAATAAAGTTGCATTTTCCAGGCCCAATCATCATAGCCCTCACCATTGAACTTCTCGACGGTGAAGTTTTTCAGCACCTCCTTGATCAGCGAGCCCTGGCTTGTTCGCGCTCCCCTTGGCGCAGAAACACCAGAATCTTGGCTGCCGCTACGATCTTGGGCTGAAGATTCACCAGCTACCGCCGAGGTGTTGCCCGCCATAGCTACCTATAACGAGGATCACTATAACGCAGCTCTGATACCAGCTTGTTGGTGTAAGGGCCTAATAAACTCAAGCTATTAAGACTTTATCACACTTAAAACCTCTCCTCGGGGTCACCTCCAAGGGTCCTTGGGTGCCTGGTACAAGACCAGCCCCTATCCTCGGGTCCGAGTTTGTAGAGAGAGGGATCAAGAGGGACTTAGTCAAAACAGCAAGAGTACCTTGAGCGTCGCGCAGCGTATCGTGCAGACCGTCGACCGGATTAAGCTGAGAATTTGCTATATCGAAGCTCGCTCTAAGAGCTTTAAAATAAGCCAAGTTGCCTCGCGAAAAGTTCTGCCATTACGAAGTTATGGCTCGGACAGCGTTAGCCTAGCGTTGGAGTGCTAGCATACTAGCGTTGACTCGGGTAGCATACCGCCGTCGCATCGCGTAGAAAACGAAATTCCAGCAAGGAAGGAATTCGCTTGAATCAATTTCACTATATTCAGGTACAAACAGAGAAAGAATAAATAGCTCTAGCTAGCAAGGACCTTGGGAATCAACCTGGGAATAACCAGGGATGATCCCAAATAATTCCAAGCAACAGAACCAACCTGGCTGGACAAAATAGCAGGTGATAGGTTGGTGAACAACCTCTGGTTCTGTTTTTCCAACCTGGGAAAACAACAACCAGGTTCAGGTCCTAAAAACAGAACCTGTTTTGTCTTTGCCCAACCAGCCAAATGCTGGTTCCGCTGGTTTCCCCTGGCCCTGTAGCATGCAGATACAGAGAAACAACATCCAACCTTCACCTAAATTGTACCCCTATAGTGCCTGCCCTGCTACACTATAGTCAACCAAACAAAACAGTACAGTTTCGAGTTGGATAGAACTGAATCTGCGCAATCAAGTAAGCCGAACTGCAAAGCTTCCATCTTGGGTTCCTTTGCGAGCTCGTCCTTTCTGCTTGTACTGTTCATAGCGCGTACAATGTTATGCCGAAGCGCACATTTTGCGAGTACCTGCAAATGCTTCAAGCGAAAATTGCGAAAGCAAACAAACACACAAACATACCATTCACACGCAAATGCATTCGCACACGCATACTCGTACAAACAGACGGCAGGATGTCGTGCAATGTGAATTTGCACCCAACACTTGGAAGGTTCCCACAGCAGCCATCCCTTGCTCTCAGCAGCCAGCCCCAAATGCACACACCAGATTGCACTTGCCCCCAACTTACTGCGGTAGGTCTTGGGGACGTGGGCGACTGCCATGCAACCGAACACCCTCAGCATGTCCACCGGCGGCTTCCTCCCAAGCCACCTCTCCAACGGCACCCACGAGTCATCCCCAACCTTGGTGAGTTCCCTGTTCCTAGCGACAGTAGCGTGCGGAACAGCATGGGGCCATATCAAGTTGCCCAGCCCAGATTCTATGAGCAGCGCCCTAGCTGTCTCCAGAATTGTCCGGTTCGCCCGTTCTGCAACACCGTTAGACTGTGGGGTGTAAGCCGTGGTCAGCTCCCTCTGGATGCCCTGCGTCTTGAGCCAGGCCATCATCTCAGCTCCAAGGAACTCACCATCCCGATCTTTCCTAATCCGCTTCACCACACACTCCGCTTGCTTCTCTACGAATGGCGGCCAATCTTCCTGTATTGTAGAGGCGACATGGTTCTTCTGCTTCTGCGGATATGCCCACATAAGCCTGCTCCAATCATCCACTATGGTCAGAAAGTACCGCTCCCCCTTGTGTCCCTCAACCGGCAGGAGCCCCACCAAGTCCATGTGGACCAGCTCCAATGGCTTCTTGCTCCTGCCAGCCACACTATGGAAGGGGAAACGGGTAAAGTTTGAGAGCAAACAGATTTCACAATTCTCATCAGATGGCTGTCCGTTCAGCTTTAGACCTTTAACGGCTCTATCTTTCTCCAACTGCTTCAACAAGGGAATTGCTACATGCCCCAAGCGTCGGTGTGCCGTTGCCCAATCTGTCTCCCCAGATCTGGCCGACACTTTCACACCAACCCCTCCAACGGCATCGCACTCCCCCTGGGATGCAGACCCCTCTCCAGCCTGCCCCCCACCATGCCACGCAAACACCGGCAGCTGCCACATGGATCTGTACACGTCCGTGCTCTCGTGCAGATCCCAAAGCACCTGATGACCCAGCTGCCCCTTGTCAGTGCGTACCCCATCCGTGTTAGTGCTCACCCCAGCCTTGCCAAGCTTACGGAGGGAGATGAGGTTGGCCTTGAGTTCAGGAACGAGAAGAACGTCGTGCAGCACCACCGGCTTGCCATCCGCTCCCTTAAACGCAGCTCGTCCCGCACCAGCCACCTTCAGCGCATGTCCAGAGGCGGAGCACACCTTGTTGATCGGTGCAGCGCGTATGTGGTCCAGCAGGTCCTTGTGCAGCGTCATCGTCCAAGCAGCGCCCGTGTCCAAGAGTTCTGCTCCAACCCTGGCAGAAGCGTCTTCTTGCTCCCCCTGCTCCCCCTGCTCTCCAATATGGAAGAACTGGTCCGCGGTGCGCTCCTTCATCTTTTCCGCACCGCCGTTGCTCTTCGGGTTGTTGTCGGACGAATTGGCGACCATGCTCGCGCCGTTTTTCTGGTTCCTCCGCGCGCTGCCATCCTTGTGACGATTCTGGGGGGTCCATCCATCGGGTTTCTTATAGCACAAAAACCAGGGGTGCCCCTCTTTCTCACAATACCAGCAACTCCCTTTCATTTTGCCACCAGCACCCGACTTGCCCCCACGTCCAGATTTCGCACCGCAACCCCAACCGGTACCTCCTTGTTGGTCGTTGGAGTCGTCGTCCTTCTTTGCACTGCGTCCAGCACCACCGAAGCCACGTCCTCTGCCATGTGGCTTCCTTGCATCCCATAGCCGCTGCTACCGTCGTCTCCACCCCTCAGTTGGCGGCGACGGAAGTCCTCCTCCAGAATCTTTGTCCGCACCCACTCGAGTGTCCACGAGCTCTGGTTCTGCGGCAGGCTCAATCGGCTCGTGAATTGAAGCCACGATTCCGGCAGCAGCAAGAGCATCTTCAGGCACTTGGTCTGCTCCGGGTAGGCGAGTCTCGCAGTCGCCAACTTCGCGTAGAGGTCGCGCAATTTGTCCAGGACAGGTTGCACCGGCTCTCCCTCGCTCAGGCGCAACGCGGACAGCTCCCTCTCCAGCATCAACGTTGCAACAACGGAGGTCGGGGCGTGCAGCTCCTTCAACAGCGTCCACGCCTTCGGACCGCACTTAACCTCCGGTAGCAGGTGCATGACGTGGTGACACTGGTTCAGCTCCAAACTCTGTGACATCAAATAGTAGCCAGCCGAGGAGCACTCCTCCTTATCTTCCAGCAGCGCGGGGTCACCTCGGTCTAGGCTCCTCCCCAATCATTAGTTTCAGCAATCCAATCTGACGGAAATATAGTTGCATCTTCCAGGCCCAATCGTAATAGCCCTCACCATAGAACTTCTCGACGGTGAAATTCTTCAGCACCTCCTTGACCAGCGAGCCCTGGTTTGTTCGCGCTCCCCTTGGCGCTCAAACACCAGAATCATGGCTGCCGCTACGATCTTGGGCTGAAGATTCACCAGCTCCCGTCGAGGTGTTGCCCGCCATTGCTACCTATATCTAGGATCACTATAACGCAGCTCTGATACCAGCTTGTTGGTGTAAGGGCCTAATAAACTCAAGTTATTAAGACTGTATCAAACTTAAAACCTCTCCTCGGGGTCATCTCCAAGGGTCCTTGGGTGCCTGGTACAAGACCAACCCCGATCCTCGGGTCCGAGTTTGTAGAGAGAGGGATCAAGAATGACTTAAAAAAAATAGCAAGAGTGACTTGAACGTCGCGCAGCGTATCGTGCAGACCATCGACCGGATTCAGCTGAGAATTTCCTATATCGAAGCTCACTCCAAGAGCTTTAAAATAAGCCAAGTTGCCTCGCGAAAAGTTCTGCCATTACGAAGTTATGGCTCGGACAGCGTTTGCATAGCGTTGGAGTGCTAGTGTACTAGGTTTGACTCGGGTAGCATTCCGCCGTCGCATCGCGTAGAAACGAAATTTCAGGAAGGGAGGAATTCGCTTGAATCAAATTGACTATATTCAGGTACAAAGAGAGAAGGAATATATAGTTCTAGCTAGCAAGGAACTTGGGAATAAACCTGGGAACAACTAGGGATGATCCCAAAGAATTCCAAGCAATAGAACCAACCTGGCTGGATAAAACAGCTGGTGGAAGGTTGATAAACAACCTCTGGTTCTGTTTTTCCAACCGGGGAAAACAACAACCAGGTTCAGGTCCTAAAAAACAGAACCCGATTTGTCTTTGCCCAACCAGCCAAATGCTGGTTCCACTGGTTTCCCCTGGCCCTGTAGCAAGCAGATACAGACAAACAACATCCAACCTTCACCTAAATTGTACCCCTATAGTGCCTGCCCTACTACACTATAGTCAACTAAACAAAACAGTACAATTTTGAGTTGGATAGAACTGAATCTGCACAATCAATTCAACCGAACCGCAAAGCTTCCATCTTGGGTTCCTTTCCGAGCTTGTCCTTTCTGCTTCTAGTGTTCATAGCGTGTACAATGTTGTGCCGAAGCGCATAATGCGCGACCACCTGCAAATGCTTCAAGCGAAAATTGCGAAAGAAAATAAACACACGAACATTCCGTTCACACCCAAATGGATTCGCACACGCATACTCAGACAAACAGACGGCAGGATGTCGTGCAATGTGAATTTGCACCCAACATTCTTTGCTGGCTTCCCACCTCCGCATCCTCTGCAGCCAGGCTGGCCACGCTGTCCCGGTCTAACACTTTGCTTAGTCGGGGCGGGATAGTTCACATGCGACAGGAGCTCTGTATCGCCTCATCCCGCTCGGCCTCGTGCATCGCCTCGTCCCGCAGGATGAACGAAATTAAGGAGTCTTCGTTTAGCACCGCACGCGTGCTCAGCACCACTGACAGCCGCTTCAGCAGGTTGTAGCTGCCCGGGAGCCCCTTTAGGACGTGCGTTGTACGATGCAGTGGAGTACTGCACGCTGGCAATCCTCATAGTGACGAGAAGTCGTTAAGCCCATTCGTTATTTCCTACTCGCCCATCCGCATATGCGTCATCTGCTCCTCAACCTTGCCGATGTACAGGTCGTCTGTGCCCTGGTACGTCAATTCGATGAAGTGCCACGCTTGGTGGTCGGCGTCCAGTCCCTGCATGGCTTCAAAACAATCAACACGCCCGGCAAGCAGCACCTTGAGATGACTGTAAAGGTCAGTAGCTGCACAACGCGGAACTCCACAGACAGCTTGAGGTAGTTCTCTAACGGCGTCGCCACGGTGCCGGCGGCGAAGCCCATTAGCCCAGCCATCTCTAGCTGGTGCTCGGTAGCGTTGTTCAAAGTTAGGATGTCGGGCCGGCCGACCGGTCACAAAGATTGTATCAGGCGTAAACTTGAAGTAGCCGTAGCTCGGAGCTATCTTGCCCGCCATCACTTTGGTCGCCAGCAATCACCCTACTCTGACGTCCTCTGACGTCGCCCTGTAATGAGCCCGCAGTCGCCGACGACTACAGCCCTCGCGCCTGAACGCCGCCGATTTCATCGACGTGAATCACACCTTGCTGCCTCGACATGCCTCCCGCACTACTGCCGACTTGGTCACAGGCATTGACACCCACGTAGATGCCGCCTTTGATGTTTACCGGTCGAAGAGAGGCAGGTCGATAAGGGTTCTCCGTCGCCCACACGGCGTGGATGCTAGCCTCGACGACCGCCCAGGGGAGGTTCCCGTAGTCGCGAGCCTCATTGCGTCTCCTCGCATCTTCCAGCCGTGCCTCCAGGTTGTCCATCACCCCTACGTCACCTTTGGTGCCTCCCCAGACCCCACTCACTCACCACTCTCTGCTCCTCACCCCGCAATACCCACTGACACTAGGTTTTGGCATTTGATGGCCTACCATCCATAACGTGGCCTACCGTAATCACCCGGACATACCACCCGCGGAAATTGAACACCCCCTGGGTGGCTTGTGCGGGGTGGGTGTTATAGCGGACCTCGTTTCTACTATACCCCTCTTTTGGGCCGATCCGGTATAAGACCCGGGGGGAAGGGGGGGGGGGGTGTTATGTATGGGAATATTTGCTGATTTGGCCTAAATCTGCGGTCCTCGCTGTGAGATTTGGTGCTGGTTTTCGTGGTCGATGCGGTTGCTGCGATATCTGCTGTTGCGGCTCGCGATTTGCTGCAGGTGCTTCCGATTTGCTGCTCTTGCTGCGAGATCTGCCGATACGGCGAGATTTGCTGTTGCGATCTGCTGGTGGCGCTGCGAGATCTACTGCTGGTGTTCGGATCTGTTGCCGCTCCTCGCGATCTAGTGCTGCAACTCGCGATTTGCTGCTGCTGCTCGCGATTTGCTGTGACTGCATGAATCCTCGTCGAGCGACGGGGGGTGTGTTTTCGACCAATCAGGGCATGACAGAAGGCCTGTTGGAGCTTGCAATATGGCAGCTTCCACTCGAGGCTAACGAAAAAGCCTCATCCTCGGTTTTGCGCACCCAACCAACAATCTACCACTGCAGCAAGCATGTACATTTTGTTCCCAAGCGTTTTTCCTTTAAAACAAATATACATTATGTCAAGACCCGGGGGTAATGTAGCTTTTTACCATGACAAGACCCCCTCCCCCTTTTTTTGATGTAGTTATCATAGCACCCTAGGGTGGTATGTCCGGGTGATTACGGTACTGGTATTTGAGGAGCCAAAGGGGCTCTTCCTCATTGCAAAAGTACACAAGTTTGAAGCCAACCGAAAATGAGCATCAATGCTCAATTCTCCCAATCATTACAGTACGAACGCAAACCCATTCGACAGGCATCTCCCCTCTTCAACAATCATACCACTGAATGAAACCCTAGTCATGCACTTCCACCCAAATGCTTCTATATACTTCTTCTGATTCCAGAAAAGCACAAAGCCACCAATTTGTTACCCGCACATCCTACAATACCTTACCATACCGGATGTAATGAGTGGAGTCGACTCAAAAACCAAAAGCTTCTATTTCTTCCGACTCCATTGTTTCACCTTGCCACAGAGCGCCACCTTGTTACCGGCACGCCCTAAAGTACCGTAGGTATTCGTCACAACCTGGGCCAGAACCGCTTTGCCAGCAGATTCACTGGGTACGCTCTGCTCCAACTCATACTTCTAGCTGTAGCGCTTGCGGCTTGCAGCCTCGGGGCTTGTGATGTTCACAAAAGCCAACGTTGTAGCGGGAGTTCCTGAGCAGCTTGCTGCGAAATCATACACTGGTGAATCTCCTCCCTTGAGGTTAAAAAGCAGTACCTTAGCGTGCGCGGTGTAGGATGATGAAGAGTACCTGTCAATAGGGGGAAGCAGAGACACTCATTAGAGAGTAAATTGCCAGTTCAAACGCTTGCAGACTCAGAGGAACAAAGTGGTTGTTCATGCGGACGTCTAGTAATTGCGAGGAATCGGAACTTGCAAGAATCTTAAAACTCATTGTGACTCCACAACGCTCATGTCAGAGCAGTCAGTGAAATGATCAAGTAAACGAGGGGGCAGCGGCGTACCTCACTAGCCTGTAGAACATTTTTCCGCTAGCTCCTTTGTTGCCGGTTACTTTCCCGTTGACCTTGGCAGGACGCAGTCTCACTGAATATTGGACTAGGAACGGGAACAATAGGAGTCGGGAAGACAAAAAAGGTGAATGGTTGTGATCTGATTCATTTATAGTCGACTCGGTCACTTCTATAAGAGGATAATTCTGTCACTATTATCATGAACGGCAATGCAAAGGGTAGGAAAGGAGGACTCTTTTGGAAAGGAGAGTGATATATCTCAACTGCAGCGAACACTTCAGCTCCAGCAAACTCTTCAGGGTGTAGCACGTGTTCCTAGCAAGAACTTCATTTGCAACCAACATCATCAATCTACGAGCTGCACGGTTGAATAATCAGAAAGACATTCGCGTACTTGCAATCAGTTCATTCTATGTTGGCCATGTTCGAAAGTTCTGATGGCTAACACACTTACACACTACTTTTTCCTTCCAAACCAGAGGCTTGGCCTGAGAAGTGATAGAAGCCGCAGAAGCGGAAGAATCGGCAGAAGGACCGCCGAGATGAGAAAAGAGCGGCGGGAGCAATGATGTGGCCGACGCGCCGTAGGCAGTGCAGACGGCCGCACCTGCAGGAAAACAGGCTGACAGACAAGCCAGCAGGCAGACAGACCTGACGGAAAGTGCCTGTTGGATGACCGAACTAACAATCAGTCAGTGACAGCACAAGGAGTCGGCCTCCAATGCGATATTGAAGCCTGCGGCATATCATCCGCCCACTGGTACTCTGAAATTTCATAACAAAAACTTACAGAGCAGCAGGCGGCAGAGGAGAGATGAAAGTGCTCGCTGCATGACGCTGATCTTAAAACCTTCGACTAGGCCGTTCCGGCGGAACTGCCAGTTTTTGGGAAGTGATGGGAAGTCAGTGGCACATTGGTGGTGGCTCAAAGAGGCAATTTATGTGATATTCTAGGCTGGGAGTATTGATATTCAATGAAAATTGTGTTTGATCTAAGTAAAGAAATGGGTCTGATTGACCTAACCTAAACATTCCCCTTAATCTGTTCACGCTGTAACAAGTTCAGGCTGCAAACCTTGTGAAATGCACAACTTCTGGAACAAGGCTGTCGATTCCAGGGCAAACGCCCTTAATGCCCAACAAGCTGAGGCTGAATTTTAGTGGCGCCGCGATTGATATGGACTAATTTCCGGGATTTTCCTGATCACTAAGGGTGGCGTCGTGCCTCACTTAACTCGTGTCATGTGGGGATTTATTCCCCAGCCCTTCATTTCTCTCTTGCCCGCTGATTCCCATTTTGCCCATCGCTCTCGCCCCTCCACGATAAAGATACTTGACTAAGTGGGTGAAGGTGCACAGCATTTTGATTGGCTAGAAAGATTAGGAAGCGGGGATTGTAGTTAATTTTCACCATCAAGATGTATAAATACATGTATTTGAGTGTGAGGAGCTATAAAACTTTTGAAATTTACAGGTTACTTGTGTCCAAAGCGGATCCGGCTCGAGTAATATCGGGTTAACGAGCGACGCACTGGACCAAGATGCGGGATAATTACCCCGAAATGGCACCACTACCGCCATTGATCAGCTTGCGCCTGGTCCGTACACCTAACGACCGAAAATATCAAGGGGTAACCCTTCCACTGATCTTGCGTTTCAAAATTATCCTGCACGTTTTCGACTGTTTGAGTTAGACACTTACATGATTGGGGCTATGAATGACGCCTAATGCTCGAAGTTTAAAAACTCATCATGCGAATCTGAGCCAAATAACTACTCGTGTGAATGTTATTTTCCTATTGCAAAATCCATAGCGCCACTACTCTCTTCGGGGGTCTGGAACAGACACTTGCTAAAATTTAATGACGCTCCACACAACTCTCGGTCAAAGATGTAGAAAGGGGTGCATACCAACGTATACATACCGAAAGCAACATTTAGAATTGCGGACAAGACACATGAGACACCTGAACTCTGGATCGGGACTAGGCGAACAATCCAAAAAGGTATGTGATGATATTTTGGCTTGTCCAACTACGCCTGAACCTTGGTTCGGGACTAGGCAAACCGTCCAAAAAAGAATGGGCGGACATGGTTTTGGAAGTTGTACACTCGATAAGTTACACCGTGAACAGACCCAGCGGTTCCAGAAGTTGTGCACTGAACGTCCAAAGCGAAAGAGTGTTTACGATGGCGACAAAAAAACTTTTCTGCGTATTCTACTGTACACCCTCTTTCTCGCTACACTAGCAACGGGATTCACTAGCTACAGTGAAACTTTTCCTTGGATGTATTCGGAAAGTTTCATTTAACCGTCTCTAGGAGGTCAGTGATTCGGAATTTCGTTACCCTGGGTACCATACCGAGCCATATCAAACGTTCAAACGACCGTCTTCTAAAGTAACTAACCTCGTCAAACCGTACGGCTGCAAAAGTCTACTATAACGCGTCCTCTGGCGCATTCAGCCACAGGGCCCATATAGCCAATGACCATGTAGCGCAAAACAGGGTGTATATGGGTGAAGCACGCAACAAAGTTTGCGAAGAAGACCGTGAACGAAGAGCAACTGAACCTAATATAGGGTCAAAGTTCCAAGGGAAAGAGTTACTGTAACAGGTCAAACTTCCGAAAAAACGCGTTAGAGGGGTCAGACTTCCAAGGGAAATCGTTTGGATTCAGGATAGGTACTAGCGTGGGGTTCTTTAACCACTAAATTGTTAAAACGATGGGTGGATCATAATGGCTATTTTGGATAGGAATGCATTCCCTTTATATGCTTTTGAGGTGAGTGTACTGAGGATAGAATATCCAAGCGATAGGAAGAAGGGATTCGATAACAACAAGAACAATCTCAATTGATAACCGGTGTTTTATTTAACGTTTAGCCCCCTATTATGTCTTGTTTTCTCCCTGCCTACTAAATTATAAAACTGCATTATGTGTCGGAAACAATTGATTTTAGGCGCCTCTGTCATGTCAAACACCAAGACACAAGCGAAGCGAAACATATCGAAGCATCGGCGAGTCAACCCTCGAAGGTTGAAGCAACTGCTGGAGGTTACGCGAAAGTCAAAGGTCAGCGACCTTTGACCTGACAAGTACAGCGCGACAGCAAGGACACACAACTGACTCGCTACAGAGCAGTTGCCCAAGTCGTCACTGTATCGAAAAGCAATAGTAAACTGTAAAGCAGTTATAGCTGTATCTTTCATATTCCTTGTATCTCTTTGCTTTAATCAATCTACTTTGCCCTCACATACTAGCGCAAGGTGGTTCAACTGTTTCATTAAAAGCTTCCGCTATTACAACAAGTCCTACCTAGAATTCAGTCCTGCAAAAGATCCGAAGGGCTTTTCTCAGCCCAACATGGTATGAGTATTGGGTGCAAATTCACATTGCACGACATCCTGCCGTCTGCTTGTACGAGTATGCGTGTGCGAATATGTATGCGTGTGAGTGGAATGTTCGTATGTTTGTTTGCTTTCGCAATTTTCGCTTGAAACATTTGCAAGTACTCGCGCAATGTGCGCTTCGGCACAACATTGTACGCGCTATGAAAAGTGCAAGCAGAAAGGACGAGCTCGCAAAGGAAACCAAGATGGAAGCTTTGCCGTTTGGTTGAACTGATTATGCTGATTCAGTTCTATCCAACTCAAAATTGTACTGTTTTGTTTGGTTGACTATAGTGTAGCAAGACAGGCACTATAGGGGTACAATTTAGGTGAAGGTTGGATGTTGTTTCTCTGTATCTGCATGCTACAGGGCCAGGGGAAACCAGCGGAACCAGCATTTGGCTGGTTGGGCAAAGACAAATCAGGTTCTGTTTTTAGGACCTGCACCTGGTTGTTGTTTTCTCAGGTTGGAAAAACAGAACCAGAGGTTGTTTACCAACCTACCACCTGCTGTTTTGTCCAACCAGGCTGGTTCTGTTGCTTGGAATTATTTGGGATCATCCCTGGTTGTTCCAAGGTTGATTCCCAAGGTCCTTGCTAGCTAGAGCTATTTATTACTTTCTTGTTTGTACCTGAATATAGTCAATTTGATTCAAGAGAATTCCTCCCTTCCTGGAATTTCATTTCTACGCGGTGCGATGGCGGAATGCTACCCAAGTCAACGCTAGTACGCTAGCACTCCAACGCTAGGCAAACGCTGTCCGAGCCATAAGTTCGTAATGGCAGAACTTTTCGCGAGGCAACTTGGCTTATTTTAAAGCTCTTGGAGCAAGCTTCGATATAGGAAATCCTCAGCTTAATCCGATCGACGGTCTGCACGATACGCTGCGCAGCGTTCAAGGTACGCTTGATACAAACTCGGACCTGAGGATAGGGGCTGGTCTTGTACCAGGCACCCAAGGACCCTTGGAGGTGACCCCGAGGAGAGGTTTTAAGTTTGATAAAGTCTTAATAACTTGAGTTTGTTAGGCCGTTACACCAACAAGCTGGTATCAGAGCTGCGTTATAGTGATCCTTGATATAGGTAGCTATGGCGGGCAACACCTCGACGGGAGCTGGTGAATCTTCAGCCCAAGATCGTAGCGGCAGCCAAGATTCTGATGTTTCAGCGCCAAGGGGAGCGCGAACAAGCCAGGGCTCGCTGGTTAAGGAGGTGCTGAAGTACTTCACCGTCGAAAAGTTCAATGGTGAGGGCTATGATGATTGGGCCTGGAAAATGCAACAATATTTCCGTCATATTGGATTGCTGAAACTAATGATTGGGGAGGAGCCTAGACCGAGTGACCCCGCACTGCAGGAAGATTGGGACGAGTGCTCCTCGGCCGGCTACTATTTGATGTCGCAGAGTTTGGAGCTGAACCAGCGTCAACAAGTAATGCACCTGCTACCGGAGGTTGAGTGCACTCCGAAGGCGTGGACCGTGTTGAAGGAGGTGCACTCCCCGACCTCTGTCGTTGCAACGTTGATGCTGGAGAGGGAGCTGTCCGCGTTGCGCCTGAGCGAGGGAGAGCCGGTGCAACCTGTCCTGGACAAGATCCGCGACCTCTACGCAAAGTTGGCGACCGCGGGAATCACCTACCCGGAGCAGACCAAATGTTTGAAGATGCTCTCGCTGCTGCCGGAATCGTGGCTTCAATTCACGAGCGGATTGAAGCTGCAGCACAACCAGAGCTCATGGACACTCTAGTGGGTGCGGACAAAGATTCTGGAGGAGGACTTCCGTCGCCGCCAACTGAGGGGTGGAGACGACGGCAGTAGCGGCTACGGGATGCAAGGGAGCCGACGTGGCAGAAGACGTGGCTTCGGTGGTGCTGGACGCGGTGCAAAGAAGGACGACGACTCCAACGACCAACAAGGAGGTACCGGTTGGGGTCGCGGTGCGAAATCTGGACGTTGGGGCAAGTCGGGTGCTGGTGGCAAAATGAAAGGGAGTTGCTGGTATTGTGAGAAGGAGGGGCACCCCTGGTTTCTGTGCTATAAGAAACCCGATGGATGGACCCCTCAGAATCGTCACCAGGATGGCGGCGCGCGGAGGAATCAGAAAAACGGCGCGAGCATGGTCGCCGATTCGTCCGACAACAACCCGAAGAGCAACGGCGGTGCGGAAAAGAAGAAGGAGCGCACCGCGGGCCAGTTCTTCCATATTGGAGAGCAAGGGGAGCAAGAAAACGCCTCTGCCAAGGTTGGAGCGGAGCTGCACCCCCTGGATTATTGGGTGTTGGACACGGGTGCTGCTTGGACGATGATGCCGCGCAAGGACCTGCTGGACCACGTACAAGCTGCACCAATCAACGAGATGTGCTCCGCCTCTGGACACGCGCTGAAGGTGGCTGGTGCGGGACGAGCTGCGTTTAAGGGAGCGGATGGCAAGCCGGTGGTGCTGCACAACGTTGTTCTCGTTCCTGAACTCAAGGCCAACCTCATCTCCCTCCGTAAGCTTGGCAAGGCTGGGGTGAGCACTAGCACGGATGGGGCACGCACTTACAAGGGGCAGCTGGGCAATCGGGTGCTTTGGGATCTGTACGAGAGCACAGACGTGTAGAGATCTATGTGGCAGCTGCCGGCGTTGGCGTGGCATGGTGGGGGGCAGGCTGGAGAGGGGTCTGCATCCCAAGGGGAGTGCAATGCCGTTGGATGGGTTGGTGTGAAAGTGTCGGCCAGATCTGGGGAGACGGATTGGGCAACGGCACACCGACGCTTGGGGCATGTGGCAATGCCTTTGTTGAAGAAATTGGAGAAAGATGGAGCCGTTAAGGGTCTGAAGCTAAACGGACAGCCACCTGATGTGAATTAAGAAATCTGTTTGCTCTCAAAGGTTACCCGTTTTCCCTTCCATAGTGTGGCTGGCAGGAGCAAGAAGCCGTTGGAGCTGGTCCACATGGACTTGGTGGGGCCACTGCCGGTTGAGGGACACAAGGGGGAGCGGTACATTTTGACCATAGTGGATGATTTGAGCAGGCTTATGTGGACATATCCGCTGAAGCAGAAAGACCATGCCGCCTCTACGATACGGGAAGATTGGCTGCCATTCGTGGAGAAGCAAGCGGAGTGTGTGGTGAAGCGGATTTGGACAGATCGGGGTGGTGAGTTCCTTGGAGCTGAGATGACGGCCTGGCTCAAGAAGTAGGGCATCCAGAGGGAGCTGACCACGGCTTACACCCCACAGTCCAACTGTGTAGCAGAACGGGCGAACCGGACAATTCTGGAGACACCTAGGGCGCTGCTCATAGAACCTTCCAAGGGTGTGTTGTTTGACAGCACGGATATGAAGTTTGTTGAAGGCATGATGTATGGGAGCTGGGAGAAACAGCCGGAGGCCAGGGTGTCCCAGCAGATGGAGCAGATCACCATGCAGCTGGACCTGACTCCTACTGTGTGGGAGGAGGGAGAGGAGGTAGCTGCAGAGGGTGGTGATGGAGAGAAGGTGCAGGAGGAACCTGCTGGTGGAGGTGATGGTGTGGAGACTAGCGGTAGCACTAGTGGAGCTGCTGGATTCGAGGGAGGAAAGCAGCAAAAGGGAAAAACTATGAAGTCGAAGGGTGTAGTTATGAGGAGATGGGAGACACCTGTCTCCAGGCCAGGACGTACCCGTATGGCTACTAAGAAGCTGACTGCAGCAGCTGATGTAGCAGAGCAGCAGCTTGGGACAGAGGAGGCATTGCTGATTCTACCGCATGGCTCTGATCCAGATGAGGAGGATGAGCCTGCCTACTGTTTTCTTGCCCCTGCACCAGAGGAACCAGCTAGCATGGAGGAGGCATTAGCTGGACCAGATAGGGAGAAGTGGCTGGTTTCCAGGGATGCTGAGTACCAGAGCCTGCTAGAGAATGGGACAAGGGAGCTGGTGGTGCTGCCTGGGGGGAAGAAAGCCGTACAGAGCAAGTGGGTGCTAAGGATCAAGACCGATGACAACGGACAGGACACCATCTACAAGAGTAGGCTGGTGGCTAAGGGGTTTATGCAGAAGGAGAAGCGGGACTTCAAGGAGATCTTTGCTCCCACTGCCAAACCCCCTACCCTCCGTGTCTTGTTGGCAGATGCTTTCGTTAGTGGGAAATTCATCATTCAGATGGATATATCTACCGCATTCCTCAATGGGATTTTAGAGGAAGATGTGTACATGTCGCAGCCGCCTGGGTATGAGAATGGTACGGGCAGGGTGTGCAAGCTGAGAAAGTCCATCTACGGCTTGAAGCAAGCGCCGCGCTGCGGGTACCAGAAGTTGGCAGCTGTTTTAGAGGAGATGGGATTCAGGACCAGCAGCTGTGATGAGAGCCTCTTTCTCAAGGGGGAGGGGGAGAAGCTGGTGCTGTTTCTGGTCTATGTGGACGACATTCTTCTCTTTAGCAGCAGCATGAAGGAGATCCAGAAGGTGCAGCAGCAGCTGATGGAGAACTTCAAGTGGCAGTGGCTGCGTAAGGAGGTGAAGAGGGGGACGGTGAATCCGATCTACATCAAGACTCACCAGCAGCCAGCAGACTTCCTCACCAAGAGGCTTGCAGATGAGACTCATTGGCGTTGTATGCGCATGCGTGGAATAAGCATGGACTAGGATGGAATGATGAGGATGCAGCCTGCAGGCTGAGGGAGAGTGTGTTGGGTGCAAATTCACATTTCACGACATCCTGCCGTCTGTTTGTACGAGTATGCGTGTGCGAATGTGTTTGCGGAACCAGAATTTGGCTGGTTGGGCAAAGACAAAACAGGTTGTGTTTTTAGGACCTGCACCTGGTTGTTGTTTTCCCAGGTTGGAAAAACAGAACCAGAGGTTGTTTACCAACCTACGACCTGCTGTTTTTTCCAGCCAGGTTGGTTCTGTTGCTTGGAATTATTTGGGATCATCCCTATTTGTTCCCAGGTTGATTCCCAAGGTCCATGCTAGCTTGAGCGATATATTCATTCTCTGTTTGTACCTGAATATAGTCAATTTGATTCAAGCAAATTCCTCCCTTCCTAGAATTTTGTTTGTACGCGGTGCGTCGGCGGAATGCTACCCGAGTCAATGCTAGTACGCTAGCACTCCAACACTAGGCAAACGCTGTCCGAGCCATAACTTCGTAACGGCAGAACTTTTCGCGATGCAATTTGGCTTATTTTAAATCTCTTGGAGTGAGCTTCGATATAGGAAATTCTCAGCTTAATCCGATCGACGGTCTGCACGATAATATGCACAACATTCAAGGTACTCTTGGTGTTTTGACTAAGTCCCTCTTGATCCGTCTCTCTACATACGGACCCGAGGATAGGGGCTGGTCTTGTACCAGGCACCCAAGGACCTATGGAGGTGACCCCAAGGAGAGGTTTTATGTTCGATAAAGTCTTAATAGCTTGAGTTTATTAGGCCCTTACACCAACAATGAGAGTATCAGGGCGAACTCATCTACTATCAAGACACCTACAACATCAGAAGACATAGCTACCCAAAAGGAAAGAATTTCCTCTAATGGTTCTCCCGGCACTACTCCTACTCCTACTCCACCTCCTGCTTCTGGCCTACAGACAGGGGAGGGTACGGCAACAAGACCAAAGGCAACGTCTACCGAAACTCCTGCGAATCAACCTGCAGGCTTCGACAAGAGCATGGTGGAGAAGTTCTTCTCCTTCATGTCCTTCTACGAACAACACCAGCAATCGGCACCTGCGCAGTCAAACTACAGCAACAACAACAACGATGTGACTCCCATGAGTCTTGATGGCTCATCATACGCGCGCGGAAATCAACAGCAGCAGCCTTTACCTGGACAAGAGAAGACATTGGACGCACTACAAGTTCAGACGCAATTTGCACACGTTCTGAAGTTGTCAAGACCCTTTGACGGGAAGGAATTCTTTATCTGGTCATTTGAGTTCGAGCTGATGATGGAAGGCGCGCAAAATCTTTGCTTCTTGGATGGATCCCTGCCATACCCAACAAATAGCACACAGTACGACAAGCAGCAGTACATTTATCCGTCAATGATGGCGTACACAATCCTACTGAGCAACATCACTCCGAATCAGCAGCAGAATATACGGACATACCGGAGACACGGCAACTCCGCCGAGCTCGCATACAGCCACTTGAAGAATCTGTATCACGCAACAGACAGCATCAACCAGAGTCGGTTAATGGCACAACTGACAACAGTTGAAATGAAACCAGGCGAAAGGGGGATGGCGTATATCAGTCGCTGTCGCGAGTTGCGCGACAAGCTTCTTCGATGCGGAGGAACAATATCCGAAGACGCCTTCGTGACAGTCATCATCGGCGGCCTTGGTCCTCAATGGCGCTCCACAAAAGCCATTCTTCGAGCCCACGGAAGAATTTCCGAAGCAGCACTTTGCGCCGAGATTCACGCCAAACAGCAAAACATGGACCTGCAAGAAGAACGACTCAAGAAGAAAACGTCAGCACCGGAATTCGTTTTTCACACTCAATGGCGCTACAACAACAATCACAACCGGCATCAACCAAAGCCCGCACCTCCGTTCTATCATATCTGCAAGACGTCAGGGCATCCTCGCACACACTGCCCCAACCGACAGCAATCAACATAGACACAACGGCAACTTCGACCTTCGAGCAGTCAAGTCGCCTCAACACAAGCGAATCTCACCACTCAAGTACAAGTCTCAACGACATCGACAGGACAACTTGCACAAGGAGCAAGAAACATTGTCAGCTGCATGGCAAGATTGACCGACTCCTGCATCACTGAGTCATCGCCACATTACTCACCGGAAGAACAGCTCGACAACAGTACGCCCAGCCGCGAGTCACTTCAACCGAACCCGACGTATGCAGCTATCGCCCAAATTGAGCCGTCCGGAAAAGACACTTGGTTCTTGGACAGTTGCTGCGGGCAGCATATATGCTCTTCAGGACGCTTTGTGCAGCAAGAGTACCAACTCGAACGCGAAGTAGTTATCACCGTCGCCAATAACCATAACCTGCGCACACAACGACAAGGCATGGTTCAACTTCAGTCACGGGAGACAAACGTTATACTGCAGATGTCGAAGGTTTTAATAGCAGAAGGCCTCGGCTACAACTTACTCAGCGTTAGTCAGCTGATGGCAAAAGGCATCCACCTGGAGGCAGACAGCACCACCCAAGAATTCAAGTTGTACCACGGGAGAGGAGGCCTTTACATTGGAAAGGCAATCCTGAAGAACAATGTCTTTGTCCTCGATTTCGTTCCCGACCTCGGCACGGCCGACAGCAACGGAATTGTGACCTTCACCTCCTGGATGCACTCCAGATCTTGAATCAGACTTCAGCCCCGGCAGTTTCTGGCATTCTCACACGATACCTGAGGCAGAACGAACAAGAGTGTTAGCAACGATTCAACAATCAGCAGCAGCAGAGACAACACCAGCAGCAGCAGGGACAACATCAGCAGCAGCAGAGACAACATTGGCAGCAGCAGAGACAGCACCAGCAGCAGTAGAAACAACACCGGCAACGGGAACAACAATGACGCCAATCGCTGGTCCTTCAACGACACCAATCTTCGTCGACGATTCGCCACCAACACCCGCGCAGCAGCTAGCTCCGACTCAACAAGAAGTCTATTGAAGCACCAACTTCACCGCCGGCTTCTACTCCAACTCCGAAATGTATCAGCGCTCACCTGGACATTGTGCCAGCAAAGAAATCTGGCATGCACGGATGGGACACCCAAGCAATACAACGTTAAACAATACAATAAGAGCAGGAGTGTTCGACAAAGATTCGCTCCTACTACACGACGGGAGAGAACTCCAACGAGCAAGAGGAACATGCTTCACCTGCCCTGAAGCCGACTTACCGCATCTGCCATTCGTCCTTCACCACAACCCAAGTGCAAGCTTACGCACCACTCGAAAAGGTGTACAGCGACATCTTATACAATCGCGTACCAGGACAAGGAGCCTACAATTACACCATCACCTTCATCGACGCCGCCACACGATACGTCTGGCACCTGAATCTCCCGAGCCGCGACATGGCTTTCGAAGCCTTCTATGTCTGGCTTCTAGCAGCAGAACGAGAATCGGGGGTGAAGCTAAAGAGTTTTCAGTTAGATGGAGGCGGAGAATACACCTCACAACGCTTCAAGGACTACCTGGCAGAGAAGGGAATCAAGAAGCTCATCTCCCTTTCTTACGCCCATCAACAGCAGGGTGTAGCAGAAAGGATGAACAGAACTCTCCAGAACACCATGCGCAAGCTGCTACATGGCATGCGGCTACCCAACCACCAGTGGCCCGAAGCAATGGACCATGCCGTGATGCTGCACAACATGCTCTCGTCATCATCGCTCCCGAACAATGCATCACCGTATCTGCTGTGGACAGGAAAACTTGGCAGCACAAAAATGTTGCGCGTCTGCAGCTGCATGGTACAGTACTGACCCCCAACTGCACGAGCCGGCCGATTCTCCCAACGCGCACAGTGGGGACTACACCTGGGCATCGAAAAGAATTACAACGCATGGAAAATTTTCGACGTTCAGACAAAGGAAACAGTGGCAGCACGTGATGTCATTTTTTACGAACGACTCACCCTCGACTCCTACCAAGCCAACTTGGCAGAACAGTGAGACCTCACCAGTGGATTTCGTGGAGACCGAGCCTTCGCTTCGGCAGCCGACGAAGCTGACTTTGACGAGCAAAATGTGGATGGAGCCTCGGAAGAATCCGGACCACTCCCATACTGCTGGATGGATGTACCGATGGATGACGACAATCCTTGGGAAAGCGTCAACGCCGAAGTCTTCTACAACCTCGCCGACGAGGGTTACGTTATACCTGCACAATTCAACACCGACGAAGCAAAACGCGTAGGACCCAATTTCATACCTGATCCAGAAACGGGAGACAAAGCAGTCTATCCCGAGGATACAAGACTCCCCCGCTACACACAGAGTGGACTCCAGATACTCGGACTCGTCACCGCAGTCCACGGCACGGCGATTCCTAAGGAGCCTGCCATAGTTCAGCAGACTCTGGGGGGGGAGCATAAGGAAAAATGGCGCGAAGCCATGGACAGGGAGCTGAAAGCACTCGAGGAACGCAGCACCTGGAAAGTTGTTCTCATCGGAGTGGCACGAAACAAGACTATACTCACCAGGAAGTGGGTCTTCCGTGTGAAAACAAAGGCAGACAGTACCATCGACAAGTTCAAAGCACGCTGGGTAGTACGCGGCTTCGACCAGGAACATGGACGCGACTTCACCGAGACATTCGCCCCGGTCAGCCGATACACATCACTACGGATTCTCCTCGCGATCGCCGCCATGAAGAAGAAGAAGCCAAATCGACATCACCAACGCGTTTCTTTACGCACCCGTCGACGCAGAGATTTTCGTCGAGCTACCACATGGCTCTAGCACGGACTCCAACCACGTCTGTGAGCTGTTGAAGTCCTTGTACGGGATCAAACAGGCCCCGAGACTGTGGCAGCAGTATCTTCACGCCCGACTCATTCGCATCGGATTCCACCAACTACCGCACGAGTAGGGCATGTACCGGCTCACAAAGGGAACCGACTACATTCTACTCATCGTCTACGTAGACGATCTTCTCTACATCGGCCGACCGACGGTGTTACTACCTGGTTTGAAGGGGAGCTGCAGAAGGATCTCACTCTCACAATCTCATCTACCATCACGCAATACCTCGGCCTCAACATCGAAGAAAAGGAAAACGCGATCTATCTCAGCGCCGCGAAGTACGCGGACACCATCGCCAAACGCTTCGCACTCACACCGACTACCATCTCCACACCATACCGCTACACGGCAGGAAATTACAAGGAGGGATATATGGAAGAACTGGCCCACGGTGCGCTCCTTCTTTTTCGCACCCCCATTGCTCTTCGGGTTGTTATCGGACGAATCGGCGACCATACTCGCGCCGTTTTTCTGGTTCCTCCGCACGCCGCCATCCTAGTGACGATTATGGGGGGTCCATCCATCAGGTTTCTTATAGCACAAAAACCAGGGGTGCCCCTCCTTCTCACAATACCAGCAACTCCCTTTCATTTTGCCACCAGCACCCGACTTGCCCCCACGTCCAGATTTCGCACCGCGACCCCAACCGGTACCTCCTTGTTGGTCGTTGGAGTCGTCGTCCTTCTTTGCACCGCGTCCAGCACCACCGAAGCCACCTCCTCCCCCACGTCGGCTCCTTTGCATCCCGTAGCCGCTGCTGCCGTTGTCTCCACCCCTCAGTTGGCGGCAACGGAAGTCCTTCTCCCGAATCTTTGTCCGCACCCACTCGAGTGACCACGAGCTCTGGTTCTGCGGCAGGCTCAATCCGCTCGTAAATTAAGCCCCGACTCCGGCAGCAGCGAGAGCATCTTCAAACACTTGCTCTGCTCCGGGTAGGTGATTCCCGCGGTCGCCAACTTCGCGTAGAGGTCGCGCATCTTGTCCAGGACAGGTTGCACCGGCTCTACCTTGCTCAGGCGCAACGCGGACAGCTCCCTCTCCAGCATCAACATTGCAACAACGGAGGTCAGGGCGTGCAGCTCCTTCAATACGGTCCACGCCTTGGGACGGCACTCAACCTCCGGTAGCAGGTGCATGACGTAGTGACGCTGGTTCAGCTCCATACTCTGCGACATCAAATAGTAGCCAGCCGAGGATCGCTCGTCCCAATCTTCTTGCAGCGCGGGGTCACTCGATCTAGGCTCCTCCCAATCATAAGTTTCAGAAAACCGATATGACGGAAATACAGTTGCATTTTCCAGTCCCAATCATCATAGCCCTCACCATTGAACTTCTCGACGGTGAAATTCTTCAGCACCTCCTTAACCAGCGAGCCCTGGTTTGTTCAGCTCCCTTTGGAGGGGCTGGGTGGACGCCTCAGTGAACTGGCAACGCCTGCGTTATAGTGATACTCGATATAGGTAGCTATGGCGGGGAACACCTCCGCGGTAGCTGGTGAATCTTCAGCCCAAGATCGTAGCGGCAGCCATGATTCTGGAGTTTTTACGCCACGGGGAGCGCGAACAAGCCAGGGCTCGCTGATCAAGGAGGTGCTGAAAAACTTCACCGTCGAGAAGTTAAATGGTGAGGGCTATGATGATTGGGCCTGAAAAATGCAACTTTATTTCCGTCAGATCGGTTTGCTGAAACTAATGATTGGGGAGGAGCCTAGACCGAGTGACCCCGCCCTTCAGGAAGATTGGGACTAGCGCGCCTCGGCTGGCTACTACTTGATGTCGCAGAGTTTGGAGCTGAACCAGCGTCACCACGTCATGCACCTGCTGCCGGAGGTTGAGTGCGGTCCGAAGGCGTGGTCGGAGTTGATGGAGCTGCACGCCCCGACCTCCGTTGTTGCAACATTGATGCTGGAGAGGGAGCTGTCCGCGTTGCGCCTGAGCGAGGGAGAGCCGGTACAACCTGTCTTGGACAAATTGCGCGACCTCTACGCGAAGTTGGCGACCGCGGGAATCATCTACCCGGAGCAGACCAAGTGCCTGAAGATGCTCTCGCTGCTGCCGAAATCGTGGCTTCAATTCACGAGCGGATTGAGCCTGCCGCAGAACCTGAGCTTGTGGACGCTCGAGTGGGTGCGGACGAAGATTCTGGAGGAGGACTTCCGTCGCCGCCAACTGAAGGGTGGAGACGACGGCAGCAGCGGCTACGGAATGCAAGGGAGCCGATGTAGCAAAGGACGTGGCTTTGGTGGTGCTGGACGCGGTGCAAAGAAAGAGGACGACTCCAACGACCAACAAGGAGGTACCGGTTGGGGTCGCGGTGCGAAATCTGGACGTGGGGGCAAGTCGGGTGCTGGTGGCAAAATGAAAGGGAGTTGCTGGTATTGTGAGAAGGAAGGGCACCCCTGGTTTTTGTGCTATAAGAAACCCGATGGATGGACCCCCCAGAATCGTCACCAGGATGGCGGCGCGCGGAGGAACCAGAAAAAAGGCGCCAACATGGTCGCTGATTCGTCCGACAACAACCCGAAGGGCAATGGTGGTGTGGAAAAGAAGAAGGAGCGCACCGCGGGTCAATTCTTCCATATGGGAGACAAGGGGGAGCAAGGAGACGCATCTGCTAAGGCTGGAGCAGAGCTGCACCCCCTGGAATATTGGGTGTTGGACACAGGCGCTGCTTGGACAATGACGCCGCGCAAGGACCTGCTGGACGACGTACGCGCTGCACCGATTAATGAGGTGTGCTCTGCCTCTCGACACATGTTGAAGGTGGCTGGTGCGGGACGAGCTGCGTTTAAGGGAGCGGATGGCAAGCCGGTGGTGCTGCACGACGTTCTCCTCGTCCCCGACCTGAAGGCCAACCTTATCTCCCTCTGTAAGCTTGGCAAGGCTGGGGTGAACACCAACACGGATGGGGCTCGCAATTATAAGGGGAAGCTGGGCAATCGGGTGCTTTGGGATCTCCACGAGAGCAAGGACGTGTACAGATCTATGTGGCAGCTGCCGGCGCTGGCGTGGCACGGTGGGGGGCAGGCTGGAGAGGGGTCTGCATCCCAGGGGTGTTGGGTGCAAATTCACATTGCACGACATCCTGCCGTCTGTTTGTACGAGTATGCGTGTGCGAATGCATTTGCGTGTGAATGGTATGTTTGTGTGTTTGTTTGCTTTCGCAATTTTCGCTTGAAGCATTTGCAGGTACTCGCAAAATGTGCGCTTCGGCATAACATTGTACGCGCTATGAACAGTACAAGCAGAAAGGACGAGCTCGCAAAGGAACCCAAGATGGAAGCTTTGCGGTTCAACTTACTTGATTGCGCAGATTCAGTTCTATCCAACTCGAAATTGTACTGTTTTGTTTGGTTGACTATAGTGTAGCAGGGCAGGCACTATAGGGGTACAATTTAGGTGAAGGTTGGATGTTGTTTGTCTGTATCTGCATGCTACAGGGTCAGGGGAAACCAGCGGAACCAGCATTTGGCTGGTTGGGCAAAGACAAAACAGGTTCTGTTTTTAGGACCTGAACCTGGTTGTTGTTTTCCCAGGTTGGAAAAACAGAACCAGAGGTTGTTTACCAACCTACCACCTGCTGTTTTGTCCAGCCAGGTTGGTTCTGTTGCTTGGAATTATTTGGGATGATCCCTGGTTGTTCCCAGGTTCATTCCCAAGGTCCTTGCTAGCTAGAGCTATTTATTCCTTCTCTGTTTGTACCTGAATATAGTGAAATTGATTCAAGCGAATTCCTTCCTTGCTGGAATTTCTTTTCTACGCGGTGCGACGGCGGAATGCTACCCGAGTCAACGCTAGTACGCTAGCACTCCAACGCTAGGCTAACGCTGTCCGAGCCATAACTTCGTAATGGCAGAACTTTTCGCGAGGCAACTTGGCTTATTTTAAAGCTCTTAGAGTGAGCTTCAATATAGCAAATTCTCAGCTTAATCCGGTCGACGGTCTGCACGATACGCTGCGCGACGTTCAAGGTACTCTTGCTGTTTTGACTAAGTCCCTCTTGATCCCTCTCTCTACAAACTCGGACCCGAGGATAGGGGCTGGTCTTGTACCAGGCACCCAAGGACCCTTGGAGGTGACCCCGAGGAGAGGTTTTAAGTGTGATAAAGTCTTAATAGCTTGAGTTTATTAGGCCCTTACACCAACAAGCTGGTATCAGAGCTGCGTTATAGTGATCCTCGATATAGGTAGCTATGGCGGGCAACACCTCGGCGGTAGCTGGTGAATCTTCAGCCCAAGATCGTAGCGGCAGCCATGATTCTGGTGTTTCTGCGCCAAGGGGAGCGCGAACAAGCCAGGGCTCGCTGATCAAGGAGGTGCTGAAAAACTTCACCGTCGAGAAGTTCAATGGTGAGGGCTATGATGATTGGGCCTGGAAAATGCAACTTTATTTCCGTCAAATCGGATTGCTGAAACTAATGATTGGGGAGGAGCCTAGACCGAGTGACCCCGCCCTTCAGGAAGATTGGGACGAGCGCGCCTCGGCTGGCTACTACTTGATGTCGCAGAGTTTGGAGCTGAACCAGCGTCACCACGTCATGCACCTGCTGCCGGAGGTTGAGTGCGGTCCGAAGGCGTGGACGGTGTTGAAGGAGCTGCACGCCCCGACCTCCGTTGTTGCAACATTGATGCTGGAGAGGGAGCTGTCCGCGTTGCGCCTGAGCGAGGGAGAGCCGGTGCAACCTGTCCTGGACAAATTGCGCGACCTCTACGCGAAGTTGGCGACCGCGGGAATCACCTACCCGGAGCAAACAAAGTGCTTGAAGATGCTCTCGCTGCTGCCGGAATCGTGGCTTCAATTTACGAGCGGATTGAGCCTGCCGCAGAACCAGAACTTGTGGACGCTCGAGTGGGTGCGGACGAAGATTCTGGAGGAGGACTTCCGTCGCCGCCAACTGAGGGGTGGAGACGACGGCAGCAGCGGCTACGGGATGCAAGGGAGCCGACGTGGCAAAGGACGTGGCTTCGGTGGTGCTGGACGCGGTGCAAAGAAAGACGACGACTCCAACGACCAACAAGGAGGTACCGGTTGGGGTCGCGGTGCGAAATCTGGACGTGGGGGCAAGTCGGGTGCTGGTGGCAAAATGAAAGGGAGTTGCTGGTATTGTGAGAAGGAAGGGCATCCCTGGTTTTTGTGCTATAAGAAACCCGATGGATGGACCCCCCAGAATCGTCACCAGGATGGCGGCGCGCGGAGGAACCAGAAAAACGGCGCCAACATGGTCGCTGATTCGTCCGACAACAACCCGAAGGGCAACGGCGGTGCGGAGAAGAAGAAGGAGCGCACCGCGGGCCAATTCTTCCATATGGGAGACAAGGGGGAGCAAGGAGACGCATCTGCTAAGGCTGGAGCAGAGCTGCACCCCCTGGACTATTGGGTTTTGGACACAGGCGCTGCTTGGACAATGACGCCGCGCAAGGACCTGCTGGACGACGTACGCGCTGCACCGATTAATGAGGTGTGCTCTGCCTCTGGACACATGTTGAAGGTGGCTGGTGCGGGACGAGCTGCATTTAAGGGAGCGGATGGCAAGCCGGTGGTGCTGCACGACGTTCTCCTCGTCCCCGACCTGAAGGCCAACCTCATCTCCCTCCGTAAGCTTGGCAAGGCTGGGGTGAACACCAACACGGATGGGGCTCGCACTTATAAGGGGAAGCTGGGCAATCGGGTGCTTTGGGATCTGCACGAGAGCAAGGACGTGTACAGATCTATGTGGCAGCTGCCGGCGCTGGCGTGGCACGGTGGGGGGCAGGCTGGAGAGGGGTCTGCATCCCAGGGGGAGTGCAACGCCGTTGGAGGGGTTGGTGTGAAAGTGTCGGCCAGATCTGGGGAGACGGATTGGGCAACGGCACACCGACGCTTGGGGCATGTGGCAATGCCTTTGCTGAAGCAGCTGGAGAAGGATGGAGCCGTTAAGGGCTTAAAGCTGAACGGACAACCACCCGATGATAAGTGTGAAATTTGCCTCCTTTCAAAGTTCACCCGTTTCCCCTTCCATAGTGTGGCTGGCAGGAGCAAAAAGCCGTTGGAGCTGGTCCACATGGACTTGGTGGGGCCGCTGCCGGTGCAAGGGCACAAGGGGGAGCGGTACTTCTTAACCATAGTGGATGACTGGAGCAGGCTAATGTGGGCGTATCCGCTGAAGCAGAAAGATCACGCCGCCTCCACGATTCGGGACGATTGGCTGCCGTTCGTGGAGAAGCAAGCGGAGTGTGTGGTGAAGCGGATTAGGACAGATCGGGGTGGTGAGTTCCTTGGAGCTGAGATGACGGCCTGGCTCAAGAAGCAGGGCATCCAGAGGGAGCTGACCACGGCTTACACCCCACAGTCCAACGGTGTAGCAGAACGGGCGAACCGGACAATTCTGGAGACAGCTAGGGCGCTGCTCATAGAATCTGGGCTGGGCAACTTGATGTGGCCCCATGCTGTTCGGCACGCTACCGTCGCTAGGAACAGGGTACTCACAAAGGTTGGGGATGACTCGTGGGTGCCGTTGGAGAGGTGGCTTGGGAGGAAGCCGCCGGTGGACATGCTGAGGGTGTTCGGTTGCATGGCAGTCGCCCACGTTCCCAAGACCTACCGCAGTAAGTTGGGGGCGAGTGCAATCTGGTGTGTGCATTTGGGGCTGGCTGCTGAGAGCAAGGGATGGCTGCTGTGGGAGCCTTCCAAGGGTGTGTTGTTTGACAGCAGGGATGTGAAGTTTGTTGAGGGCATGATGTATGGGAGCTGGGAGAAACAGCCGGAGGCCAGGGTGTCCCAGCAGATGGAGCAGATTACCATGCAGCTGGACCTGACTCCTAGTGTGTGGGAGGAGGGAGAGGAGGCAGCTGCAAAAGGTGGTGCTGGAGAGAAGGTGCAGGAGGCACCTGCCGGTGAAAACAATGGTGTGGAGACTAGCGGTAGCACTAGTGGAGCTGCTGGATCCGAGGGAGGAGAGCAGCAGCAGGGGAAAACTAAGAAGCTGAAGGGTGTTGTTATGAAGGGATGGGAGACACCCGTCTCCAGGCCAGGACGTACCCGTATGGCTACTAAGAAGCTGACTGCAGGAGCTGATGTAGCGGAGCAGCAGCTTGGGACCGAGGAGGCATTGCTGATTCTACCGCATGGCTATGACCCGGATGAGGAGGATCAACCTGCGTACTGTTTTCTTGCCCCTGCACCAGAGGAACCAGCTAGCATGGAGGAGGCATTAGCTGGACCAGATAGGGACAAATGGCTAGCTTCCAGGGATGCTGAGTACCAGAGCCTGCTGGAGAATGGGACTTGGGAACTAGTGGTGCTGCCTGAGGGAAAGAAAGCGGTACAATGCAAGTGGGTGCTAAGGATCAAGACTGACGACAAGGGGCAGGTCACCATCTACAAGAGTAGGTTGGTGGCTAAGGGGTTTATGCAGAAGGAGAAGCGGGACTTCAATGAGATCTTTGCTCCCACTGCCAAACCCCCTACCCTTCGTGTCTTGTTGGCAGATGCAGCCGTTAGTGGGAAGTTCATTATCCAGATGGACATATCAACGGCATTTCTCAACGGGATTTTAGAGGAGGAGGTGTTCATGACGCAGCCACCTGGGTATGAGGATGGTACGGGCAGGGTGTGCAAGCTGAAAAAGTCCATCTACGGCTTGAAGCAGGCGCCACGCTGCTGGTACCAGAAGTTGGCAGCTGTTTTAGAGGAGATGGGATTCAGGACCAGCAGCTGTGATGAGAGCCTCTTTCTCAAGGGGGAGGGGGAGAAGCTGGTGCTGTTTCTGGTCTATGTGGACGACATTCTTCTCTTTAGCAGCAGCATGAAGGAGATCCATAAGGTGCAGCAGCAGCTGATGGAGAACTTCAAGTGCAAGAACCTTGGGGAGGTAAAGTACTACCTCGGGATGCACGTGGAGAGGGATCTGGATCACAGGTGGTTGAAGCTGCACCAGGAGAAGTTCATCAAGGAGCTTGGGGAGAAGTACGGAATTGAGAATGAGCGCAAGGTTGCAACTCCCCTGCCAGCAGAATTCAAGCTTGTGAAAGCTGCAGAGGATGAAGGGGTTGAAGCCGAGGAGCAGCAGCAATTTCAGTCCTTGGTGGGCAGCCTCTTGTATGCAGCAGTTCACACGAGACCCGACATCTCTTTCTCGGTTGGGCAGCTGGCTAGGGTAGTGCAGAATCCATCAGAGGAGCAGGTGGATGCAGCTGAGCGTGTGGTGAAGTATCTGAACTCTCACCCAAGCATTGGAGTTCAATACTCCGCATCTGCACAGGTGAAGCAGAAAGGGGTTGAGGTGCTGAAAGAGAAGGGGGAGAGGCTTGGAGAAGGCAAGCTTTTTCTCACTTGCTTTACTGATGCTACGTGGGCCTCTGAGAAGGAGGATTCCTCATCTGTGGGAGGATACATCTGCGTAGTTGGGGGAGGACCGGTTAGTTGGAGGTCAAAGAAGCAGACGGAGACAGCACTCTCTTCCGTGGAGTCAGAGTACATGGCGATGTTCCATGGGGTGAAGGAGGTGATTTGGCTGAGGAGGTTGTTAGAGGAGATTGGCCAGGAGCAAAAGGTTGCTACGCCGCTGTTTTGTGATAGCAAGGGGGCTCTTGGGATGGCCAGGAACGCTGTGCTTCATGGGCTGAACAAGCACATGCGTATCAAGTGGCACTGGCTGCGTAAGGAGGTGAAGAGGGGGACGGTGAATCCGATCTACATCAAGACTCACCAGCAGCCAGCAGACTTCCTCACCAAGAGGCTTGCGGATGAGTCTCATTGGCGTTGTGTGCGCATGAGTGGAATGAGCATGAACTAGTATGGAATGATGGGGATGCAGCCGGCAGGCTGAGGGGGAGTGTGTTGGGTGCAAATTCACATTGCACGACATCCTGCCGTCTGTTTGTACGAGTATGCGTGTGCGAATGCATTTGCGTGTGAATGGTATGTTTGTGTGTTTGTTTGCTTTCGCAATTTTCGCTTGAAGCATTTGCAGGTACTCGCAAAATGTGCGCTTCGGCATAACATTGTACGCTCTATGA
>CANXME010000867.1:0-68158 GCA_948144175.1 Closterium sp. NIES-65
TTTCTTGCTTCGATAGTGCAATTCTCGTTCGTTCACTCAATTGCACTCGTAACACTTGGTATTCAGAGCCTACGATCTCATCTCGGACCGCATCCACAATTTCGCTTCCCCACTATCTCAATTTTTGGGGGGGGGTAGATGTCTCTCAGCGATACAGCACCGCCGCTCGTAGTGCTCTCTTGTAAGCACGCACGGCCACGATCGAGGCTCTCGCTGAGCTTGCCCGACACCCCCGCCATGGCCGATTTCATGCTCGCCACATTGACGCAAGGAGCAGCTTGATCGTCTCGTGCGTCAACTAGAAGATTCGGCGCTCGAAATCGCGACGCTCACGGCGGAACGTGACTCCGCCCGTCAACAATCCACGGTGAACATTCCGGCGACACACACGCACCGACAAATGCATCTGCACAATCGGACGAGCCAATCATCATCTCGTCCGGCACACCAACACAACACGATAGCATGGGACAACGCTCAGGCGCAGCCAGTGATGGCGCCGCCCAGGCGATGCCTGGCATGGGGGGAGGCAGGATCGCACCAAGCCCGCGGGAGCCCCGGGAAGCCCGTCGGCACGTGGAATTTGCGGCAACAAGTGGCGAACAGGCCATTATGGCACCAATGCCGCTCAAACCGCAACGCCCGCCCTGCTTCAACCCAAGCCAACGCGGAGGTCCGACGGTTCAATCGTGGGTCTTCACGATGAACGTCTTCTTCGACGCAAACTACGTCGAGTCGGACGCCGCGAAGATCCGGTTTGCAGTTTCGCTGCTAAGGGGCCCCGCCATGGACTGGTGGCGAGTCATCGTGACATCACCACGCGCCTACGAGCCACCGTCGCACGAGGAAGGGCCCACGGGTCCAGCTGTCACCTGGAGTTCGTTCTGCGAGACCGCCCAATACAACACGTGGGATGCGTGGTGCGCAGGACTACGGGCGCGCTTCGAGCCGATCGCGGCTTTGATTTCGGCGCGTCAGAGATTGCGCACTTGGCGCCAGCTCGGGTCGGTTCAAGATTATACAAGCGGTTTTCTCGCACTTTGCGAACAGGTCGGCTACATGCACGAAGCGGAGCGGGTGGACCGTTACATCGGAGGGCTGAAGCCGGATATCTCGCACGAAATCATGCTGCGCGGACTCTCTAACTTCAACGAGATTCTCGCGCTCGCCGAGAAAATCGACATTCTACGCCGACCGAGACCGGGGTCCTACTACGGACATCGCCCTCGGGGACCGACCGAGCACGCCACTGTACACGCCGTCGCAACGAATGCAGCTGCCGCACCGTTCAAGGGGCGCTGCTTTGCTTGCAACAGGCCGGGCCATCGCAAGAGCGAATGCCCAGAGGAGCTGAGGCGCCGCGGAGCAGAGCAGGGGAGGGAGTCTCAGAGGCCGGGAAACGCCAGCAGTCAGTAGAAGTTGGGCCAACTACTGACGAGACTGCCTGCTCGCCCAACCGCACCGACCCTCACCGAGTCACAGTACCGATTCACGCCATCGATCGGGCTCGGATGAATAAGGAGGGTACAGCGACGGATTGCCCAGTACTGATCTACGGGAAGATACAGGGAGCAGCAGTGAAGATTTTTATTGACGGAGGAGCAAGTCACAGTTTAGTTAATACCGCGACCGCACGGAAACTGCAGTTAACACTTAACCACTGCTTACCTGAGATAGACGCACGCTTAGTCGACGGCACGCCACTGGCCATACGGGAAAAGGTGGAGCGAGTAAAAATCCGCTGCGGAGGGAACTTCGGGTTTACACAGGAAATGCTCGCCACGACACTGGATGGGCACGACATCTTATTGGGACGTGATTGGCTGCGACGGTATAACCCGCGAATTGACTGGACGACGGGTAGCTGCACCGTGCGAAGTAGTGGTAACTGGGTCGAACTACCTCGCTGGCGGTCACCCGAGTCTTCAACGGTCCACGTCAACGCCATCACGATGAAACGGGTTGCTGCCGCGGTAGCTGACGTGTACGCAGTGGATATAGCACTAGTAGGAGAAGAGGAGCAGCCGAGCGATTTTCAGAAACTGTTGGCAGCGGTACCGCCCGTACTTCAGGATCTGTTGAAACGGTACCCGCGGATTTTTCCAGACGATTTACCGCAAGGATTGCCACCTCAGCGGGCGCATGACCATAGGATCGAGTAAGAACCGGGGGCACAGCCAACTGTACAGCGCCAGTTCAGACTGACACAGCCCGAGCTCGACGAACTAAGGAAGCAGTTAGATTATTTGTTAGAGAAGCAGTTTATCCGACCGAGCTCGTCACCGTTCGCCGCACCGATACTGTTCACACCGAAAAAAGACGGAGGATTTCGCATGTGCATTGATTACCGAGCGCTCAACAGAGTAACAGTCAAATCGCGATACCCCATCCCCCGCGCCGACGAACTGATCGACCAGCTGCGAACAGCACGGGTATTTTCGAAAATAGACTTACGGGGGGGTTACCATCAAATTCGGGTCGAACCATCGGACTGCGCCAAGACAGCATTTAGGACTAGGTACGGGTCATTCGAGTACACGGTGATGCCTTTCGGGCTGACCAACGCGCCCGCAACATTTCAGATGACCATGAACGAGGCGTTTAGGCCACTTTTAGATAAATGCGTGATAGTTTACCTCGACGACATCCTCGTTTACAGTCGCGACCAGCAGCAACACTTAGTCGATCTTGAAGCAGTGTTTAAAATTTTAGAGGAACATCGGTTACTCACCAAGGGCTCCAAGTGCGAGTTTTTTCGGGATAGGCTAGAATTTTTAGGGCACGTTATTTCGGAGGCTGGAGTTGAAATCGACCCCAAGATGCTGGATACCGTAAAAGCGTGGCATCCCCCGACGAACATCACGGAGCTGCAGAGTTTTTTAGGGTTCGTTAATTACGTTCGTCGGTTCGTCCCCGACATGGCACGATTAACAGCCCCGCTAACAGATTTACTACGCAAGGGGGTCGCTTTTACGTGGGGGGAGAAAGAGCATGCTGCCTTCTCTGCCCTGAAACATGTTCTTTGTTCACCACCCGTCCTACGCATCGCTGACCCACATCGCCCCTTCGAAGTTGTTACAGACGCAAGCGACATCGCCATTGGAGCCGTACTGTTACAAGACTTCGGCAACGGCCTCCAGCCCATCGCCTACGAATCACGAAAACTGCATCCGCCTGAACGAAATTACCCGATACACGACCGCGAAATGCTCGCGATCGTGCATGCATTCAAGGTGTGGCACTGCTACTTGACCGGCGCACACGTAACAGTACGGACAGACCATCGATCCCTACAGTACCTCCTGTCAGATTATCATAGCTGATACATGTTTGTAGGCTATAGTGGGGTA
Source organism: Closterium sp. NIES-65 (assembly GCA_948144175.1). Taxonomy (NCBI): domain Eukaryota; kingdom Viridiplantae; phylum Streptophyta; class Zygnematophyceae; order Desmidiales; family Closteriaceae; genus Closterium; species Closterium sp. NIES-65. The sequence goes on from CANXME010000867.1 coordinate 3,351, forward strand.
GCACATATGGGGTACAGCTTTGTAGGGTTGTATTTGTACCCAACTCTGACTTAGTCATTTCATTCCTGTTCATTCTTTTCACATGGTATAGAGCGGGTCCCTCCTAAGGACCGTTTTTTTTTAAGGGCCCACCCACGATTTTTTTTTTTCCTGCCCGGAGCGCGCCCTATTCTCCCCGAGGCGCGCTCCCCTAGTGCTTGTCGCGCTGCCCTTGTGGCGCCCCGCGAGTCGCGCGCGCGACTCCTTTTTTTTTCGCGCGCGCGGGCCCGGGCCCCACGTCGCGCTGGCCTTACGGCCGCGCCGCGCCGCCCTCTCGGCTCTGCCGCGCCGCGCCGCCCTCACGCCGGCCGCGCGGCCTCTTCGTCGCTGCAGCGGGCCCCGTCACCTGACGGCCCCGCCGTCCTACTCTCGGCCCCGCCGTTGCAACCTGACGGCCCCGCCACTCCACCTGTCGGCCCCGCCACTGCACCCTGACGGCCCCGCCGTCCCCTGTCCCGGCCCCGCCGCTTGCACCCTGCCGGCCCCGCCGCTGCACCTCTGTCGGCCCCGCCGCTGCACCCTGACGGCCCCGCCGTCCCCTGTCACGGCCCCCGCCGTCCCCTGTCACGGCCCCGCCGCTGCACCCTGACGGCCCCGCCACTGCACCAGTCGGCCCCGCCGCTGCATCCTGACGGCCCCGCCGTCCCCTGTCCCGGCCCCGCCGCTGCACCCTGCCGGCCCCGCCGCTGCACCCTGACGGCCCCGCCGTCCCCTGTCACGGCCCCGCCGCTGCACCCTGCCGGCCCCGCCGCTGCACCCTGACGGCCCCGCCGTCTCCAACACCCGAGCCGCCCTGCCGCCGAGCCGCCCGGGAGCCGAGCCGCCCTGCACCCGAGCCGCCCTGCCGCCGAGCCGCCCGGGAGCCGAGCCGCTCTGCACCCGAGCCGCCCTGCCGCCAAGCCGCCCGGGCGCCGAGCCGCCTGCACCCGAGCCGCCCTGCTGCCGAGCCGCCCGGGAGCCGAGCCGCCCAGCAGCCGAGTCACTGAGTCGCCGAGCCGCCCTTCTGCAGAGTTGCCCGGCCTGCCCTGCCTGGTGAGCACAGTCGCACTGTCACTGCGTGCTCTTCCCCTACTGCTTGCACTGCTTCGCTGTCGTCGTCATGGCTACCCCTAGTGTCCTAGCTTTTGACGCTGAGGGTCGCGCCATTGATTTTGAGGTCTGGTTAGACGACCTGCAGCTGTTCTTGCAGTGCGACAGGGCTGACAGCCTTTCTCTCTTTGACCTCACCTCTGGCGCCTCTCCTGCTCCTGCTGCTGATGCTGATCCCACTGTCCGCTCTCAGTGGGCCACCCGCGATGCTGCAGCACGTCTTGCTGTGCGTCGCCACCTCCCTACCTCTGAGCGTGCGCACTTTAGTCAGTACAAGAGTGCTCAGACCTTGTACGACGCTGTAGTTGCGCGCTACTCCTCCCCTGCCACTGCTGCACTGAGCCGTCTCATGCTTCCCTACCTCTTTCCTGACCTCTCTGCCTTTCCCACTGTCGCTGATCTCATTACGCACCTCCGCACTAGTGACACTCGCTACCGCGCCGCCCTTCCTGCTGAGTTCTGCGCTAAGAACCCACCCCCCATGTACATCGCTCTCTACTACGTAGTCGCGCGCCTCCCTGACTCCCTTCGCGTCGTCAGGGACCACTTTCTCGCAGTCTGTCCCACCACCCTCACCGTCGACCTCCTCGAGAAGGCCCTCCTCGCAGCGGAGAAGAGCATAGTCGCTGTAGGTGCTTCTCGTGGTGACCCTCGCACCCCCATCTTTGAGGGGTGCTCTCCTTCCCCCTTGCTGCCCTCTGTTGCCTCTGCTGCTGCTGCCGACCTGCTTGGTCTTGAGTCGGTCGCGCGGCGTCTGCCCCTAGTGGGAGACGTCGCTCCAGCAAGGGCAAGGGGGGCAAGGGCGCGGGTGGAGCTGGAGGGGGCGGTGGCGGTGGCGGCGGTGGCGGCGGAGGGAGTGGGGGTGGCGGCGGGACTAGTGGCGGGGGTGGTGGTGGTGGTGGTGGCAGCAGCGGCGGAGACGGTGGTGGTGGTGCCAGCGGTGGTGGTGGAGGCAGCGGCGGAGGTGGAGGCGGCGGAGGTGGAGGCGGTGGAGGCGGCAGCGGAGGAGGCGGTGGTGGTGGAGGAGGTGGAGCTGGTCGGGGTGGTACCCAGCAGCGTAGCGGCGGTGGTGGTGGCCAGCGCTCGCAGCGGCAGCAGCAGCAGCGCTCGCGGGACATCCCTCCGCCTCAGCAGCTTCGTGAGTGGTACGCTGGGCGTCAGAGGGGTGGGGGTACTGGTCCCTGCACCTACGTTCTTCGTTCCGGCGACCGCGCGGGTGAGTAGTGTGGGGGTGCCCACGCTGCCCAGCGCTGCTTTGGCCGCCTCACGGACGCTTGGCGTCAGCAGTTCCCTGGGGCTACTGAGATCCCTCGCTGGGATGAGCTTCTTAGGGCTGGTGTAGCGATCTTTGATCTTGATTTTGATGCTATCCTTGCTGCTATGTATGCTGTGACTTATAGTGAGGAGAATGAGGGTTACCGGTGTTTCCAGCCCGACCCGGGCATTGGTACTGCTGCGCTAGGTGCTTGTGAGGCTGCTGCTCTAGGTGCCAGTGCGTCTGCGCTCTCAGGTACTGGTGAGACTGCGCTCTCAGGTACTGCGTCGTCCTCGTCCTCCCTCACTTTCACACTTGACTCCGGGGCTTCTCGCTCCTTCTTTCGAGACCGCACTACCCTTACGCCGCTCGGCCGGCCGGTTGCTGTCTCCCTTGCTGACCCCTCTGGGGGTCCTGTCCTGTCTCACTTCTCCACTGTCCTCCCGTGTCCGGCTGCCCCTTCGGGCACCCTGTCTGGTCTGTACCTTCCCTCGTTCTCTACGAACTTGGTGTCAGATTATCATAGCTGATGCATGTTTGTAGGCTATAGTGGGGTAGCACATATGGGGTACAGCTTTCTAGGGTTGTATTTGTACCCAACTCTGACTTAGTCATTGCATTCCTGTTCATTCTTTTCACATGGTATAGAGCGGGTCCCTCCTAAGGACCGTTTTTTTAAGGGCCCACCCACGATTTTTTTTTCCTGCCCGGAGCGCGCCCTATTCTCCCCGAGGCGCGCTCCCCCTAGTGCTTGTCGCGCTGCCCTTGTGGCGCCCCGAGAGTCGCGCACGCGACTCCTTTTTTTTCGCGCGCGCGGCCCGGGCCCCACGTCGCGCTGGCCTTACGGCCGCGCCGCGCCGCCCTCTCGGCTCTGCCGCGCCGCGCCGCCCTCACGCCGGCCGCGCGACCTCTTCGTCGCTGCAGCGGGCCCCGTCACCTGACGGCCCCGCCGTCCTACTCCCGGCCCCGCCGCTGCACCCTGCCGGCCCCGCCGCTGCACCTCTGTCGGCCCCGCCGCTGCACCCTAAAGGCCCCGCCGTCCCCTGTCACGGCCCTGCCGTCCCCTGTCACGGCCCCGCCGCTGCACCCTGACGGCCTCGCCACTGCACCAGTCGGCCCCGCCGCTGCACCCTGACGGCCCCGCCGTCCCCTGTCCCGGCCCCGCCGCTGCACCCTGCCGGCCCCGCCGCTGCACCCTGACGGCCCCGCCGCTGCACCCTGACGGCCCCGCCGTCCCCTGTCCCGGCTCCGCCGCTGCACCCTGCCGGCCCCGCCGCTGCACCCTGACGGCCCCGCCGCCCCCTGTCACGGCCCCGCCGCTGCACCCTGCCGGCCCCGCCGCTGCACCCTGACGGCCCCGCCGTCCCCTGTCCCGGCCCCGTCCTGCACCCGAGCCGCCCTGCCGCCGAGCCGCCCGGGAGCCGAGCCGCCCTGCACCCGAGCCGCCCTGCCGCCGAGCAGCCCGGGAGCCGAGCCGCCCTGCACCCGAGCCGCCCTGCCGCCGAGCCGCCCGAGCGCCGAGCCGCCCTGCACCCGAGCCGCCCTGCCGCCGAGCCGCCCGGGAGCCGAGCCGCCCAGCAGCCGAGTCGCTGAGTCGCCGAGCCGCCCTTCTGCAGAGTTTCCCGGCCTGCCCTGCCTGGTGAGCACAGTCGCACTGTCACTGCGTGCTCTTCCCCTACTGCTTGCACTGCTTCGCTGTCGTCGTCATGGCTACCCCTAGTGTCCTAGCTTTTGACGCTGAGGGTCGCGCCATTGATTTTGAGGTCTGGTTAGACGACCTGCAGCTGTTCTTACAGTGCGACAGGGCTGACAGCCTTTCTCTCTTTGACCTCACCTCTGGCGCCTCTCCTGCTCCTGCTGCTGATGCTGATCCCACTGTCCGCTCTCAGTGGGCCACTCGCGATGCTGCTGCACGTCTTGCTGTGCGTCGCCACCTCCCTACCTCTGAGCGTGCGCACTTTAGTCAGTACAAGAGTGCTCAGACCTTGTACGACGCTGTAGTTGCGCGCTACTCCTCCCCTGCCACTGCTGCACTGAGCCGTCTCATGCTTCCCTACCTCTTTCCTGACCTCTCTGCCTTTCCCACTGTCGCTGATCTCATTACGCACCTCCGCACTAGTGACACTCGCTACCGCGCCGCCCTTCCTGCTGAGTTCTGCGCTAAGAACCCACCCCCCATGTACATCGCTCTCTACTACGTAGTCGCGCGCCTCCCTGACTCCCTTCGCGTCGTCAGGGACCACTTTCTCGCAGTCTGTCCCACCACCCTCACCGTCGACCTCCTCGAGAAGGCCCTCCTCGCAGCGGAGAAGAGCATAGTCGCTGTAGGTGCTTCTCGTGGTGACCCTCGCACCCCCATCTTTGAGGGGTGCTCTCCTTCCCCCTTGCTGCCCTCTGTTGCCTCTGCTGCTGCTGCCGACCTGCTTGGTCTTGAGTCGGTCGGCGCGGCGTCTGCCCCTAGTGGGAGACGTCGCTCCAGCAAGGGCAAGGGGGGCAAGGGCGCGGGTGGAGCTGGAGGGGGCGGTGGTGGTGGCGGCGGTGGCGGCGGAGGGAGTGGGGGTGGCGGCGGGACTGGTGGCGGGGGTGGTGGTGGTGGTGGTGGCAGCAGCGGCGGAGACGGTGGTAGTGGTGCCAGCGGTGGTGGTGGAGGCAGCGGCGGAGGTGGAGGCGGCGGAGGTGGAGGCGGTGGAGGCGGCGGCGGAGGAGGTAGTGGTGGTGGAGGAGGTGGAGCTGGTCGGGGTGGTACCCAGCAGCGTAGCGGCGGTGGTGGTGGCCAGCGCTCGCAGCGGCAGCAGCAGCAGCGCTCGCGGGACATCCCTTCGCCTCAGCAGCTTCGTGAGTGGTACGCTGGGCGTCAGAGGGGTGGGGGTACTGGTCCCTGCACCTACGTTCTTCGTTCCGGCGACCGCGCGGGTGAGCAGTGTGGGGGTGCCCACGCTGCCCAGCGCTGCTTTGGCCGCCTGACGGACGCTTGGCGTCAGCAGTTCCCTGGGGCTACTGAGATCCCTCGCTGGGATGAGCTTCTTAGGGCTGGTGTAGCGATCTTTGATCTTGATTTTGATGCTATCCTTGCTGCTATGTATGCTGTGACTTATAGTGAGGAGAATGAGGGTTACCGGTGTTTCCAGCCCGACCCGGGCATTGGTACTGCTGCGCTAGGTGCTTGTGAGGCTGCTGCTCTAGGTGCCAGTGCGTCTGCGCTCTCAGGTACTGGTGAGACTGCGCTCTCAGGTACTGCGTCGTCCTCGTCCTCCCTCACTTTCACACTTGACTCCGGGGCTTCTCGCTCCTTCTTTCGAGACCGCACTACCCTTACGCCGCTCGACCGGCCGGTTGCAGTCTCCCTTGCTGACCCCTCTGGGGGTCCTGTCCTGTCTCGCTTCTCCACTGTCCTCCCGTGTCCGGCTGCCCCTTCGGGCACCCTGTCTGGTCTGTACCTTCCCTCGTTCTCTACGAACTTGGTGAGTGGCGCGGACCTGCAGGATGTGGGGGTTCACCAGTTCACTCCTGCGAGTCAGCGGGTGACCCACTGCACGGAGGCACGCACAGGCCGACACCTGGCCACGTTCTCGCGTCGGCCGGGGTCGAGTCTCTACACCCTGACCGTTGAGTCTCCTCCTGTCCCTGCGTCTGGTCTGGTGGCTGCGTCAGGTCAGGTGCTTGCTGCTGCGTCCCGGTCAGGTCCTGAGTCTGCCCCCTGTTCTTGTCGCCTCTTGTCTCACGAGACTCTCCTGTGGCACCACCGTCTTGGCCACCCCTCCTTGCCCCGTCTTCGGAGCATGGCTTCCCGTGTCCTTGTCTCTGGTCTTCCCCAGTCTCTCCCTCCTCTCCCCTCCGGGCCAGGACCTTCCTGTGTCCCCTGTGTCGAGGGTCGCCTCCGGGCTACTCCTCACTCCTCCCACTTCCCCCCGACAGAGGCTTCCCTGCAGACGCTTCACATGGATGTGTGGGGCCCAGCCCCCGTCCGTGGGCAGGGTCACGAGCGCTACTTCCTGTTGGTGGTTGACGACTACTCGCGTTACACCACAGTCCTCCCCTTGCGCAGCAAGGGTGCGGTCACTGAGGTGCTGATCGACTGGATCCGCGAGGCTCGTCTCCAGCTCAGGAAGAGCTTCGGCTCGGACTTTCCTGTTCTGCGTCTGCACTCGGACAGAGGCGGAGAGTTCTCTTCTCGCCTTCTGCGCGACTACTGTCGTGCACGGGGGATCCGCCAGACCTTCACGCTTCCGGACTCACCACAGCAAAATGGGATTGCTGAGCGCCGCATTGGCATGGTCATGGATGTCGCTCGTACGTCCATGATGCATGCGGCTGCCCCCCATTTTCTGTGGCCGTTTGCGGTGAGGTACGCGGCGCATCAGCTCAACCTTCACCCCCGGGTCTCTCGGCCTGCGATGTCCCCAGCCTTGCTGTGGACGGGGAAGGTTGGCGATGCGTCTGTGTTCCGTGTCTGGGGATCTCGGGCGTTTGTCCCCGACTTGTCTGCGGACAAGCTGTCCCCTCGTGCTGCTCCCTGTGTCTTCCTTGGCTTCCCCACTGACGCCCCAGGGTGGCAGTTTTACCACCCCTCCTCTCGTCGTGTTCTGTCCTCCCAGGACGTCACGTTCGACGAGTCAGTCCCCTTCTACCGTCTCTTCCCCTACCGCACTCCTTCCCTCCCCCCTCCCCCGGACTTCCTTGTGCCGGTTCCCCCCCCGGTAGACCCCCTCCCCCCTCAGGTTCCTGCCCCCTCAGGTGTGTCCCAGGTAGACGCCGTTGACCCGGTCGAGGTTACTGGTGACTCTGGTGCTGCTGCGGGTGCTGAGCCTGGGGGTGCTGACTCTGGGGGTGCTGTGCGCGGGGGTGCTGAGCCTGGGGGTGCTACTGCTGGGGGTGTTGGGCCTGAGGGTACTACTGCGGAGGGTGCGGAGCCTGGGGGTGCTGAGTCGGGGGGTGCTGTGCCTGGAGGTGCTGGGTCTGGGGGTGCTGGGTCGGGAGCTGCTGAGCCTGGGGGTGCTGCGTGTGGAGCTGCTGAGCCTGGGGTTTCTCCTGCTGCTGCGTCTCGCCGGGAGCCCCTCTCTCCACAGGAGCTGCGTGAGTGGTTCGCTCGCCGCTGGAGGCGTGCTGCTGAGTCTGGAGGTGCTGCTGGAGCTGGAGCTGGAGCTTCTTCGACCGTCGAGCGTGCGGGTGCTGCCGGTCCCGGAGCTGCTGGACCTGCGGGTCCTCCTGGAGCTGGAGCTGTTGAGGGCGTTGGTGCTGAGCCTACTGCTGTTGGTCTTGCCGCTGGAGGTGTGGGTGGCGCTGGTACTGTCGCTGAGGGTGCTGGTGCTGTCCCTGCTGAGTCTGGAGCTGCCGCGCGGCCTCGGCCGTACTTCGTTCCGCTCCTGCAGCAGGTTCTTGGTCTTTCTCCTCCAGTAGAGGGTCCACCGCCTGTCCAGTCGCAGTCCCTGCTGGAGCCTTCCTCTCCACTGCCTGCTCCCTCTCCTTACACTGGTCCTACTGGAGGTCTTGGTGAGGGTCGTGAGCCTGCGTCTCGTCCCGCGTCGCCTGTTCGTGCTGCTCGCGCTAGTGGTCGCAGTTCGCGTCAGCGTCCTCCTCCTGTCCCTGGCACGCACCGGATGTCTTTGCGTCCGTCCACTGCTCCTCCGCGTGCCCCTTTGCCTTCTCCTCCTGAGTCCTCTCTTCCTGCGCTTACCGACCCTGAGTCGGACTCTCTTCGTGCTGCCAGTCCTACTGTCACGCGTCTGCTTGCTACTGTCGTCACTGACCCCTCTTTTGAGTCCACTGTTGCGTCTGCTCTAGTCGCTGAGCTCGTCGACTTTGCTGCTCGCTGTCGTCTCAACTACGCTACTAGTCTTGTTGCTGAGTCTGCGTCTGTCTGTCCTCCGTCCGTCGGGGGTGAGTGTGCTCTTGGCACGGACGTCGTAGAGGACAGGCAGGAGGAGTTACAGTGTCTAGCGGCTGCTTCACCTCATCTCACGTCTGTACTGCTTGCCCCTGAGGGAGACCCGGATGCACTAGACATCCCGACTCCGCGTTCTTACGCGGAGGCCGTAGAGGGTCCCTACTCCTCTCAGTGGCAGGCAGCTATGGATGCAGAGATGGCTCCCTGGAAGTCCACAGGCACCTACGTTGACGCGGTTCCCCCTCCTGGGGCGAACATCGTCAGTGGCATGTGGATCTTCAGGGTGAAGCGGCCGCCGGGCTCTCCACCTGTCTTCAAGGCACGGTACGTTGCTCGTGGCTTCAGTCAGCGGCAGGGAGTTGACTACTTTCAGACCTTCTCTCCCACCCCGAAGATGACTACTCTTCGGGTGCTGCTGCACATAGCCGCTCAGCGCGACTACGAGCTTCACTCTCTCGACTTCAGCACTGCGTTCTTGCAGGGTAGCCTGCACGAGGAGATCTGGCTTCGCCGTCCACCTGGCTTCACTGGGACTTTCCCTCCTGGCACCCAGTGGAGCCTCCGACGGCCAGTCTACGGTCTCCGCCAGGCACCGCGTGAGTGGCACGACACACTGAGGACTACGCTTGCGGCTCTTGGGTTTGCTCCTTCTTCTGCTGACCCGTCGCTGTTTCTTCGCACCGACACTTCCCTGCCGCCGTTCTACATCCTCGTGTACGTCGACGACTTGGTCTTTGCCACAGCGGACACTACTGGACTCGCCTACGTGAAGTCCGAGCTGCTGAAGAGACACACGTGCACAGACCTGGGTGAACTGCGCAGCTACCTTGGCTTGCAGATCACTCGGGACAGAGCACGCCGCACCATTACCTTGACTCAGTCACACATGGTGCAGCAGGTCCTTCAACGCTTCGGCTTCACGTACTCCTCGCCTCAGGCCACTCCTCTGCCTACTCGCCACTCACTCTCAGCTCTGCCTTCGGATCAGTCCGTAGAGTCGAGTGGTCCGTATGCAGAGCTTGTTGGCTGCCTCATGTACCTGATGACCTGCACACGACCTGACCTTGCATACCCTCTGAGCATTCTTGCACGCTATGTTGCTCCTGGGAGACACAGACCAGAGCACATGGCTGCAGCGAAGAGGGTATTGCGCTACCTGTGCAGTACGTCGGGCATGGGGCTAGTGCTTGGAGGGCGGAGTCCAGTGGTCCTTACCGGCCACGCGGACGCTTCTTGGGCTGACGACCAGGCTACGCAGCGGTCGTCACAGGGTTACACCTTCAGCCTTGGTTCCGGCTCTGTCTCGTGGCGGTCTACTCGCTCGTCTTCGGTTCTCGGCTCCAGTTGTGAGGCTGAGATCTACGCCGGGGCCATGGCTGCACAGGAGCTTCGCTGGCTCACCTACCTGCTGACTGACCTTGGAGAGCCGCCTCGTTCTCCTCCAGTGCTGTACGTAGACAACAAGGCCATGCTGGCCTTGTGTCGAGAGCAGCGCTTGGAGCACAGAACGAAGCACATTGCTCTCCGCTACTTCCTTGCTCGTGAGCTGCAGCAGCGTGGTCAGTTGCGACTTGCGTACGTGGCCTCTGAGGCCAACACTGCTGATGTGTTTACCAAGGCACTCGCGCCTTGTGACCATCAGCGCTTTTGCACCCAGCTGGGTCTTGTGCCTGTCTTGCCTCACTTGCTCTCCTCTTGACTTCACTTGTACTGTGACATATATATATACCTGCTCTTGCGTGTCTAGTTTTATATATATGTCTGTACTCCTGCATGTGAACTGGCCTCTGGCCCTGCTCTTGTGCTCGGACTGTGTGGTGACTTTGTGATCCACCCTGAGCTTGCTTTGCTTTGCTTTGCTTGACTGGTCTTGTGACCCCTTGTTCTCCCCCACTTTGCCTATGGGGGTGTGTCAGATTATCATAGCTGATACATGTTTGTAGGCTATAGTGGGGTAGCACATATGGGGTACAGCTTTGTAGGGTTGTATTTGTACCCAACTCTGACTTAGTCATTTCATTCCTGTTCATTCTTTTCACACCTCCGTGCACAGCCCCACCTCAACCCACGACAGATTCGGTGGCTCGATTTCCTCGAGTCAAATTTCCATTATACGGTCACCTATAAAAAAGGAGCCTCGAATATCGCCGACGCACTGACCCGCCCCACTGCCCAGATCCATGCGATACTACTCGCCCAGACCAGCCCGCTACTGACAGGACTATTTACCCACAGATATCAAACATATCCATTCTTCACAGGAGGAAACTCGCAGCAATTCGCAGCAGCCAAGGGAGTCTATTACGTAAAAGCTGGGACCAAACGCATCTGGGTACCAGGGTACACACTACTACGGGAATTACTGTTACAGGAGGCACACGACGGAGTTACCTCGGGTCATTTCGGAGTAGAGAAAACACGGCAGCAGCTGCAGCGGTATTATTACTGGCCCGAAATGTTGACCGACGTGCAATGACACGTGGCATCGTGTCCCACTTGCCAGATCATGAAGTCAACCCGGAAGCGGCCGGCGGGACAGTTGCAACCAATCCCACCTCCAGAGCGTGCTTGGCAGCAAGTGACGATGGACTTCGTCACGGGGTTACCGGCCGGGGCGAGTGGGAATGGCACAATCCTGGTCGTCGTCGATCGACTGACGAAAATGGCACACTTCGCAGCCTGCAAGAAATCAATCACAGCCGAAGAAACAGCCCGCCTCTTCATCTCTACCGTCGTTCGACTGCACGGGATACCAGCATCAATCTTCAGCGACAGAGACACGAAGTTTACTAGCAACTTCTGGCGGAACCTGTGGCAGCAGTTCGGCACGCGCCTACAGTTCTGTTCATCGTATCACCCCGAAACCGACGGACAGACCAAACGGACAAACCAGACCATGGAACAGCTCATTAGGGCCACGTGTGATGATCCAAACACGTGGGAACAGCAACTGCCACTCATCGAATTCGCATACAACAACGCCCCATCCGCCACGACCCAACAGTCACCATTTTACCTGAATTACGGACAAGACCCAACAGTACCCATGACCCCGAATCCCGACAACCCCGTTCCACGCGCACAACAGTTCGCTGAGATTTTGCAAGCAGCACGAAACAGGGCAGCAGAAGCAATCAAAAAATCAAACATCATCGCTAAACGCAACGCTGACCGCCACCGCAGACCTGTCACTTACCAGCCCGACGACCTCGTTTTACTCGACACTCAAAACCTCCGCCTGCCCATCACCCCCAAACTCCGCCCTCGATACTGCGGGCCATTTCGAATTAGCCATATGATAACACCTGTCACCGCACACCTCCTCCTCCCTGCTGACTGGTACGTCAGCCCCTCGTTCCACGTCAGCCTGCTTCGCCCTTACGTACCATCCACAAGCCAACTCCCACGAAATCGCCCAGCCAGCATGGCTCGTCCGCCAACCGAACCAATCATCACCCCCGACAAAATCCTGAGCCACAGAGTTCGCGACCCTCGAGGAGCCCGAAAGATCGAGTTCCTGCTCCGCTGGAAAGACCGTACACCCACCGAGGACAACTGGGTTCCCCTGGACAGAATTGAAAACCACCCTGTTCTCACCGAATATCTGCGCAGCCGAAACTTCAGAGACGTCCACGCTCTTTCGTAAAAAGGACCTCCTTAGGAGGGGGGGTAGTGTAAGGAAAATCCCTTTTCCTTACTTCGCATCCCTGCTCAACGCGTACATCACTGTAGCACCTCAGTCAGCACCGTTACCACTCGCGATCCTCGCATCGACAATCATCCCGCCATCTTCGCACATCGCACCCCGACCTCACGGCTCGGCTCACATCACGACCTCGCACCCCGACCAAACGGTTTCCACATTTGTACTCATTCGTTCTTAGTCATTTTCATTCCTCGTTCAACATGGTATAGAGCAGGTCCTTCCTAGGACCGTTTTTCCTAAGGGCCCACCACTACCTACCTGCCTATCTGCCTACCTGCCCTAGGGCGCCTCGACGTTCACGCCTCTAGAGGCCCTGTAGGCCCCGCGCTGTTGCACCTAGAGGCCCCGAATCGGCCCCGCGCCTAACCCTAACGGCCCGCGTCGGCCCCGAGCTCCTCCCCTAGAGGCCCGCGTCGGCCCCGCGCCTACCCTAGAGGCCCGCGTCGGCCCCGAGCCTACCCCTAGAGGCCCGCGGCGGCCCCGTCCTTACCCCTAGAGGCCCGCGACGGCCCTGTCCCTACCCCTAGAGGCCCGCGACGGCCCCGATCCTACCCCTAGAGGCCCGCGTCGGCCCCCGATCCTACCCCTAGAGGCCCGCGTCGGCCCCCGTCCCTACTCCTAGAGGCCCGCGTCGGCCCCGTCCCTACCCCTAACAGCCCGCGTCGGCCCCATCCCTACCCCTTACAGCCCGCGTCGGCCCCGTCCCCAACCCCACCCGCTCCCCGCGCTCCCCTTAGCCGCCTCGAACGGCCCCACCTAGACCGCGCCGCCCGCACCGAACAGCCCGGCCCTAACGGAACCAAGCCGCCCGAACCGAGCCGCCCGACCCGAGCCGCGCCGCTCAACCCGAGCCGCCCGAACCGAGCCGCGCCGCCCGACCCGAGCCGCGCTGCCCTACCTATACCGAGCCGCGTCGCCCTACCTGTACCGAGCCGCGCCGCCCTACCTATACCGAGCCGCGCCGCCCTACCTGTACCGAGCCGCGCCGCCCTACCTACCTACTGCTCCTGCTGCTTTTACTACTGCTACTACCATGGCTAGCCCTCCAGTGCTAGCCTTCGATGCTGAGGGGCGCCCAGTGAAGTTCGACACCTGGCTTGATGACCTACACCTCTTCCTACAGCTCACTGCCAAGGAAGACATCTCGCTGTACGATCACGCCCTAGGCCACGCTACTGCTCCTGCTGCTACTGCCGACAGCACTGCTCGCTCACAGTGGTAGACTCGTGACGCCCATGCTCGCTTCGCTATCCGCAACTCTCTGCCGATAGATGAGCGCGAGCACTTTGGGCAGCACAAGACTGCACAGGCACTGTACACTGCTGTCGTTGCCCGCTACTCCTCACCGGCCTCTGCTGCTCTAGGCCGTCTCTCTCTTCCCTACCTGTTCCCCGACTTAGCTTCCTTTCTCACTGTCGCTGACCTCATTACCCACCTCCGCACTAGTGAGGCTCGCTTCCGCGCCGCTATGCCTGATGAGTTCCTCGCCACGAACCCACCCCCGCTCTAGATCACTCTCTACCACCTAGTCACACGCCTCCCTGACTCGCTGCGCTCAGTCAGGGACCACTTCCTCGCTCGCTGCCCCACGGAGCTCACCATTGCCCTCCTCGAGAAGGAACTCCTTGCAGCCGAGACTAGCATAGTCGCTGTAGGTGCCTCTCGCGGTGACCCCCGCACCCCATTCTTTGAGGGGTGTTCTCCCTCCCCCCTTCTTCCCTCTGTCGCCTCTGCTGCTGCTGTCGACCTCCTTGGTGCTGAGAAGGTCGGGACTGCGTCTGCTTCGGGCGGACGCCGCAGCGGCAAGGGCAAGGGGGGCAAGAGCGGTGGTGGTGACAGCGGGGGTGGCGGTGGTGGGGGAGGTGGTGGCGGGGGGGGTGGCGCGGGTGGGGGAGGTGGCAGCGGTGGTGGGGGTGGCGGCAGCGGCGGGGGAGGTGGCAGGAGTGGAGGCGGCGGTTGGGGTGGCGGTGGACGAGGCGGCGGCAGGTGTTGGGGTGGTCGAGGAGGTGGCAGCGGTGGTGGTGGCCGTGGAGGCACTGGCGGTGGCCAGGGACAGCAGCACACTCCCTCGCCCCAGGAGGTCCGTGAGTGGTACTCTCAGCACGGGGGGGGGGGGTGGCCTTAGCTGCACGTACGTCATTCGCACTGGTGACCGCACTGGCCAGCCGTGTGGGGGACCGCACGCCACACAGCGTTGCTTTGCTCGTCTGAGCGACGCTTGGCGTGTTCAGTTCCCTCAGGCCACTGAGCTGCCCCGCTGGCTTGATCTCCTGAAGAAGGGGATTGATATCTATGCTCTAGACTTTTATGCTATTCTCTCTGCCATGTATGTGATGTCTACTAGTGGAGAGGGTTCTGAGTACCTGAGTGTCCCGCCCGACCCGGGCATTAGGACGAGTACGTCTGCTACTCCAGGTACCCACGTGTCTGCTACCCCAGGTGCTGGTGAGGCTGCTGCTCTAGGTGCGTGCGTGTCTCCCCCCCCTGGTACTGTGTCGACTGCAGCACTGCACACCTTCACGCTGGATTCAGGTGCCTCTCGCTGTTTCTTTCGTGACCGCACTGCCCTTGAGCCCCTTGCTCGGCCAGTTGCTGTCTCCCTTGCTGACCCCTCTGGGGGTCCGTTCATTGCGACCTCCTCCACTGTCCTTCCCTGCCCTGCGGTCCCGTCGGCCACACTGTCAGGTCTCCACCTCCTCTCGTTCTCCACGAACTTGGTGGCAGGTTCTGCTCTCCAGGACGGGGGTGTTCACCAGTTCACCCCTGCCTACGAGCGTGTGACACACTCCACGTGTGCTCGTACGGGCCGCCACTTGGCTACCTTCACCCGGCAGCCGGGGTCGGACCTGTACACACTGACTACTGCCTCCCCTCAGGTCGCTGCGTCTGCGTCTGCGTTTGCGTCCGCGTCAGGTCAGCTGTCTGCCCCCTGCTCGTGTCGCTCTCTAGCGCACGAGACTGTCCTCTGGCACCACCGACTTGGCCACCCGTCTGTGCAGCGCCTTCGTGCCATGCACTCCCGGTACCTTGTCTCTGGTCTTCCCAGGGTTCTCCCTCCTCTCCCACCCTCGCCTGCTCCTCCCTGCCTTCCCTGTGTCGAGGGGCGGCAGCGCGCCGCTCCTCACTCCTCCTCGTTTCCCCCGACGACTGCTCCTTTGCAGACGCTCCACATGGACGTGTGGGGCCCAGCCCGCGTCCGTGGTCAGGGTCAGGAGAGGTACTTCCTGATCGTTGTTGACGACTACTCGCGCTACACCACGGTCTTCCCCTTGCGCACCAAGGGTGAGGTCCCTGATGTTTTGATCCCTTGGATCCGCAGAGCTCGTCTCCAGCTCAGCGAGCGTTTCCGCTCGGACTTTCCTGTCCTGCGCTTGCACTCTGACAGAGGTGGTGAGTTCTCCTCCGACCTCTTGGCAGCCTACTGTGCTGAGCACGGCATTGAGCAGTCGTTCACGCTTCCGGCCTCTCCACAGCAGAATGGGGTTGCGGAGCGCCGCATTGGCCTGGTCATGGAGGTCGCTCGTACCTCCTTGATCCATGCGGCTGCCCCTCATTTTCTGTGGCCGTTTGCGGTCCGGTACGCTGCGCATCAGCTCAACCTCTGGCCCCGTGTCTCCTTGCCGGAGACCTCGCCCACACTGCTGTGGACGGGGGAGGTTGGCGATGCGTCGCGTTTCCGGGTCTGGGGATCTCGAGCTTTTGTTCGCGATTCGTCTGCGGACAAGCTCTCCTCTCGTGCTGTTCCCTGCGTCTTCCTCGGCTTTGTTCCGGACGCACCTGGTTGGCAGTTTTACCACGCCACCTCGCGCCGGGTCTTGCCCTCTCAGGACGTCACTTTTGACGAGTCTGTCCCCTACTACCGCCTCTTCCCCTACCGCACTTCCCCGCTCCCTCCCCCGCCTCTCTTCCTCGCGCCAGGTGCTGCTGTTGTAGACCCCCTCCCCCCTCAGGGTGCCGCTCCCTCAGGTGTGTCTCAGGTAGACCCGGTCGAGCCTGTTGAGGTTGCTGTCGACTCTCGTCCTGCTGGGAGTGCTGAGCCTGGGGGTGCGGACACTGGGGGTGCTGAGCCTGGGGGTGCGGGCACTGGGGGTGCTGGGCCTGGGGGTGCGGACTCTGGGGGTGCTGAGCCTGGGGGTGCTGACTCTGGGGGTGCTGAGCCTGGGGGTGCGGACACTGGGGGTGTTGAGCCTGGGGGTGCTGTGCCTGGGGGTGCTGAGCCCGGCGGTACTGCGCCAGGGGGTCCTCCGCCTGGCCGAGACCTCTCCTCGGAGCAGTTGCGTGAGTGGTACTTACAGTACTGCAGCCTCCGGAGGGGTACATCTGGGACCAGGCGTGCTACGGAGACGGGTGCTGGCACTTCTCCTTCTAGTCGGGAGCTCCCCTCTCGTGAGCGGATCCGTGAGTGGTACGAGCGCCGTTGCACACTTCGTAGTGGCGCGCCTCGTCTCACGGACCCTGCTGCTGCTAGTGCTGCGGACCCGGGCGTTGGAGCTGCTGCTGGTGCTGCGGACCCGGGCGTTGGAGCTGCTGCTGGTGCTGCGGACCCGGGCGTTGGAGCTGCTGCTGGTGCTGAGGACCCGGGCGTTGGAGCTGCTGCTGGTGCTGCGGACCCGGGCGTTGGAGCTGCTGCTGGTGCTGACGACCCGGGCGTTGGAGCTGCTACTGGTGCTGAGGACCCGGGCGTTGGGGCTGCTGCTGGTACTGCGGACCCGGGCGTTGGAGCTGCTGCTGGTGCTGAGGACCCGGGCGTTGGAGCTGTGACTGGTGCTGAGGGCCCTGGTGTTGGAGTCCCTGCTGGTGCTGCGGACTCGGGCGTTGGTACTGCTGCTGGGGGCACTGGTGCTGTCCCTGCTTTGTCTGGAGTCGCCGCGCGCCCTCAGCCGTACTTCGTTCCGCTCCTTCAGCAGGTTCTTGGTCTCTCGCCTCCTCCTGGTCCTCCCCCTCCTTTAGTGTGTCCACAGCCTGTTCAGTCACTGCCTGCTCCTTCTCCTTACTCTAGTCCTACTGACGGTCTTACTGAGCGTCGTGAGCCTGCGTCTCGCCCTGCGTCGCCTGTCCGTCCTGCTAGCACTGGAGCTCGTAGTTCGCGTCCACGTCCTCCTCCTGCCCCTGGCACGCACCGGATGTCTCTGCGTCCTTCCACTGCCCCTCTGCGTGCCCCTTTGCCTTCTCCTCCTGCTTCCTCTCTTCCTGCTCTTGCCGACCCGGAGTCGGACTCTCTTCGTGCTACCAGTCCTACTGTCACGCGTCTCCTTGCTACTGCCGTCGTTGACCCTTCTTTCGAGTCTTCTGCTGCGTCCGCCCTGGTTGCTGAGCTCGTCGACTTTGCTGCTCGCTGTCGTCTAGACTACGCTGCTAGTCTTGTCGCTGAGTCTGAGTCTGTCTGTCCTCCGTCCGTCGGGGGTGCGTGTGCCCTTGGCACGGACGTCCTTGAGGACATGCAGGAGGAGTTCCAGTGCTTGGCTGCCGCTTCACCTCATCTCGCGTCTGTACTGCTAGCCCCTGAGGGAGACCCGGATGCACTAGACATCCCGACTCCGCGCTCTTACGCGGAGGCGATAGAGGGTCCCTACTCTTCTCAGTGGCAGGCAGCTATGGATGCAGAGATGGCTTCCTGGAAGTCCACAGGCACCTACGTTGACGCTGTCCCCCCTCCTGGGGCGAACATCGTCAGTGGCATGTGGATCTTCAGGGTGAAGCGGCCGCCGGGTTCTCCGCCTGTCTTCAAGGCGCGTTACGTGGCTCGTGGCTTCAGTCAGCGGCAGGGAGTTGACTACTTTCAGACCTTCTCCCCCACCCCGAAGATGACCACTCTTCGGGTACTCCTGCACGTTGCTGCTCACCGGGACTACGAGCTTCACTCTCTCGACTTTAGCACTGCTTTCTTGCAGGGCAGCCTGCACGAGGAGATCTGGCTGCGTCGCCCACCTGGCTTCACTGGGTCTTTCCCTCCTGGTACCCAGTGGAGTCTCCGGCGTCCAGTCTACGGTCTCCGCCAGGCGCCACGTGAGTGGCAAGACACACTGAGGACCACGCTGGCGGCACTTGGGTTTGCTCCTTCTACTGCCGACCCGTCGCTGTTTCTGCGCACCGACACTTCTCTGCCGCCGTTCTACATCCTTGTGTACGTCGACGACTTGGTCTTTGCCACTGCTGACACTGCTGGACTCGCCTACGTGAAGTCCGAGCTGCAGAAGAGACACACGTGCACTGACCTGGTTGAACTGCGCAGCTACCTTGGCTTGCAGATCACCCGGGACAGAGCACGCCGCACCATTACCCTGACTCAGTCACACATGGTGCAGCAGGTCCTTCAGCGCTTCGGCTTCACGTACTCCTCGCCTCAGGCCACTCCTCTGTCTACTCGCCACTCGCTCTCAGCTCTGCCTTCGGATGAGTCCGTAGAGTCGAGTGGCCCGTACCCAGAGCTTGTTGGCTGTCTCATGTACCTGATGACCTGCACACGACCTGACCTTGCATACCCTCTTAGCATTCTTGCGCGCTATGTTGCTCCTGGGAGACACCGACCAGAGCACATGGCTGCAGCGAAGAGGGTGTTGCGTTACTTGTGCAGTACGTCGGGCATGGGACTAGTGCTTGGAGGGCGGAGTCCAGTGGTCCTCACTGGTCACGCGGACGCTTCTTGGGCTGACGACCAGGCTACGCAGCGGTCGTCACAGGGTTACACCTTCAGCCTTGGTTCCGGCTCTGTTTCGTGGCGAGCTACTCGCTTGTCTTCTGTTCTCGGCTCCAGTTGTGAGGCTGAGATCTACGCAGGGGCCATGGCTGCTCAGGAGCTTTGCTGGCTCACCTACCTGCTGACCGACCTTGGAGAGCCGCCTCGTTCTCCTCCAGTCCTGTACGTCGACAACAAGGCCATGCTGGCCTTGTGTCGAGAGCAGAGACTGGAGCACAGAACAAAGCACATTGCTCTCCGCTACTTCCTTGCTCGTGAGCTACAGCAGCGTGGTCAGTTGCGACTTGCGTACGTGGCCTCTGAGGCCAACACTGCTGATGTTTTCACCAAGGCACTTGCGCCTTGTGATCATCAGCGCTGCTGTACCCAGCTGGGTCTTGTGTCTGTCTTGCCTCACTTGCTCTCCTCTTGACCCTCTTTGTACTGTTCCATATCTATATCACTGCTCTTGCTTGTTTAGTCTTATATATATATATATGTACTCCTGCATGTGAGCTGGCCTTGTGGCCTTGAACTTGTGCTTGGATTGTGTGGTGACGTTGTGATCCACCCTGAGCTTGCTTTGCTTTACTTGACTGGTCTTGTGACCCCTAGTTCTCCCCCACTTCGCTTATGGGGGTGTGTCAAACATTATATCTAATGTTGTAGTTGTTTAGGCTGCAGTGGGTTAGCCTATAGGGGGTACACACTTCTAGGTTTCCACATTTGTACTCATTCGTTCTTAGTCATTTTCATTCCTCGTTCAACAGTAACCCGCGCTCCGGGCCTCCGCTTCGACACTTTCCCAACCTCAGTCCCAGGCTCGTCGCACGACAACCACAGTCCATTACCGTTACCACTGTAGTTTCGCTATATATTCTTCGCTCATGCCTTCGCTCATTGTATTCTTGCTTCGATAGTGCAATTCTCGTTCGTTCACTCAATTGCACTCGTAACAGTTGCTAACATTCATCAACAGAAGGCACAAAAGTCCAGGAAGATATGAAACACAAAATACTAACTTTTCTGGTAGGATGGACCAGATGCAAATCGAGATGAATCAGTGAGAGCACTCTATTTTATAGAGTGAAGTTTTTTTTACTGCAGAGTTAACTGTCTCCCGAAAAAAACATAGCCTGATGCAACTTATTAGTCACTTACAACCCTGCCTGCCATGCCTGCTTCCGCCTGACTTACTAGTAACCACTGAGAGTTATTATTAGTCCAGTGACACAACTCTCCCACAAATGGCCCAATTGGTGCATCATTTCTTACAAAAACAGCAGTTGCAATTATTAACACTACTACTAAAGCCCCAGTTACAGCCATCCCTGATACAACTCGGCTAATCCACCACTACTACGGTAAGCTCACTTGGTTAGGAAAAAAATAATCCTGTGCTTGGTTACTTATCATTTAATGTCTGATGGTGCTACAGCTGCCCCTGTTGGTGCTACAGCTGCCCCAGTTGTGGAGTTCACACTATTAAACCACAAGTCTTCAACCTTGCTACAACAACTGCCCCTGTCGGTGCTACAGCTGCCCCTGTTGGTGCTACAGCTGCCCCTGTTGGTGCTACAGCTGCCCCTGTTGATAGCAGCGGTATACATTTGGCACTACTGTTTGTTTTGTACAGTGTGCACCTTCAAATCGCCGAGACGAAAAAAACGAGGGTTGCAAGAATGTTGGTGAAAACCTGGGGCACTTCTGTTGCGAAGGAACAAGGGTTGGGTTGGTTGTGTCACACAAATGGTGAAATGCTCCCGTCACCCGCTCACCTACCATGCTCACACACAAGGAGAATATAACGCTAATAATTACTCCAGAATAGTAGATAACCAACGTGCACGCGTGAAGGTGCTACGCCAGCGCTCCCACACACGAAAGTCGCTCGTGAGTAATGAGGTGCGTGGGTAATTAGCTTAGGGCTCGAAACGACCAGCGAAAGCGCACAGAAGCAGCAGCCCGCACGGCAACTGTCGCGCGCTCCCCTCTAGCCTCACACGCGCAATTGCATTCAGTGTGAGGGAAAAAAAGTGCGCTTCAGCATTGCGCGCTCAGCAGAGCAACGCACGCCAGCAAAACACACGCAGCAAGGGGGCACTTCATATGCATAGCGCGCGAGAGATCTCAGCGCGTGCCTATAACGCCCTGCGCTCACCAAGCCGAGATCCCGGCGTCGCGCGTATGAGAAGTGGCGCTCGCGCCTTATCGTGCGCCCTGACGCATTCGCGCCATCGCATAAATTGAAGCATTGCCCTTTCCGCACTCCCCCATCCGCATTTCCCCTTCCACATCCCCCGTTCCGCATTCCCCCTTCCGCATTCCCCCTTTCCCGTTTCCCCTTCCACATCCCCCGTTCCGCATTCCCCCTTCCCCATTCCCCTGTCCGAATTCTCCCTTCCACATTCCCCCATCCGCATTCCCCCTTCCGCATTCCCCCTTCCGCATTCCCCCTTCCGCATTCCCCCTTTCAAATTCTCCCTTCCAAATTTGGATTCCGCATTCCCCCATACGTATTCCCCCTTCCGCATACCCCCTTCTGCATTCACCCTTCCGCATCCCTTCTATTGCGTTCCCCCTTCCGCGTTCCCCCTTCCGCGTTCCCCCTTCCGCGTTTCCCCTTCCGCTTTCCCCCTTCCGCGTACCCCCTTCCGCGTTCCCCCTTCCGCATTCCCCCTTCCGCGTTCCCCCTTCCGTTTTCCCCCTTCCATGTTCCCCCTTCCGTGTTCCCCCTTCCGCATTCCCCTTCCGCGTTTCCCCTTCCGCGTTCCCCCTTCTGCGTTCCCCCTTCCGCGTTCCCCCTTCCGCATTCCGCTTTCCACGTTCCCCCTCCTGCATTCCCCCTTCCACATTCTCCCTTCCGCATTCCCCCTTCCGCATTCCCCCTTCCGCATCCCCCCTTCCGCAAACCCGCTTTGGCACTCCCCCTTCCGCGTACCCCCTACCGCGTTCCCTAGCCTGTCTCGAACTCACTCCCTCGTGCTTCCCGCCTGATAACCCCATATTCCACCCATGCTAGCCCCATGCTTACCCCCATTCCAGCCCCACTTTCAGCCCTTGCTAGCCCCAATTTTTGCGGAGAGTCACCCTACAACGGGAGTGGACGACGAAGGAGGGCACGGGGTTGTGTGGGTGATCGTAGCGCTCTAGTAGAGCTCTTACTACTTGATGTTTTCTTAGAGAAATTTGGCCAGAGTTTCCACTAAGGAAATTGAAGGAACATTGAAAAAATCAGAATTAGAGTACACAAAATGAGGCATGCAAGTGATATGACTAGAATGGCATTGGAACCCCTAGCAAGAATTCTGCAAGGCGAATTGCCAGCACTGCATCAGAGAGATTCGCCAACGCTGCAGCAGGGTGGCCTTCCAGCGTAGCAGAAGGGCGACATGCCAGCGCTGCAGCAGGGCGGCCTGCCAGCGCTGCATTCGCAGGTGAATATCCGCGCAGGTGTGCACCTCTCGAGTAGGTGCAGGTAGACGGTTGCGCCATCAGAGACATTGCGTAGGTGCCAGGTAGAAAACGCTCCAACGGTTTCATCAGATGTTCACCGTCGAACACGTGATGCCATTCCGCAGGTGAAATTTCGCTAAGAATAACCTGAGCAAATTTCGCATGCCTTCGCAGAGTTCGCAGTCGCACGAATTCGGCCGACCAGTTCGCCGAGACGAGGCTCGCCGAAAGACGCCCTTCGATCAGAGAACGAAGCTCTTCGGACGGCACCCCGTCCGCCAGAGATCGCGCGACTCACGAGCAGATCAGAGGACGAGCTTGTCGAACAGCACCCCGTCGACCAGAGCTCGTTGATGGGCTGGTGAATAAGAGGACCAACTCCTCGAAAACCCACCGCGGTTTCAGAGGACGGGCTGATCCAATGCGACGATCACTTCGTCGAATTCACCACGTCGTCGCAGAGAATGCTTGCGCCCAAGCAAGGGCGGGGCCTTTCACCTCGACAATTTTCACACTCTTATATGCCTTCCCTTGTCATATTCTCTTTTCCCTCCCACCCCTTCCCTTCCCAGGCTGTGTGGTGAGTGCATCGCTGCTCCCAGTAGCATGTGGAGGGCTCTCAGCTGGCTGGCTTGCCCCTTCTGTGTGCAGGCGAACCACTTTCCAGCTACTCTCGCTACCCCTTGCAGAGGGGAGTGCACTCAGGTAGTTGCTTCATCTGTCTGTCGATGACACACCTGTGGTTTACGTTGCTTCATGCCCCTCTCATATCTCCTCACCTCCCTATTCCGCCTCCCAGTCCCGCCATGCCCACCATCATTCGCCCATCAGATAGCTTGCGCATCAGTCCGGGGTCGCTGAACCCGCGGGCCATCTATGTCAGCATCCTTGCTGCCCTGCTGGTCTGTAAGCTCCTGCTGGTCCTTACACCTATCACCCCTCTTCTCCGTTCCATTCCTCCCATGCCCACCATATCCCCCATTCATATCGAAAGCTCAGTTGCCTGTCCATCTGGGTCGGCATCCTTGCTGCTTTTTCTCACCGGTCTGTCCCTCACTACCAACCCCGCCTGGTGGGTGCCTTGTAAACTGCACAGGTGACTTTCGAATTGACCCACCTGATAGCCCCATAGTTCCACCCATTGTATCCCCAATTTCCCCTCGATGCTAGCCCCATGTTTCCCCCCTGCCAGCCCCATGTGTCCCCCTCTACAAGCCGAAAGTTTCCACCTGCACGCCCCATTTTTTATGAAGCTAGCCCCATGTTTCGCCCCTGTTTGCCCCATATTTCCCCACTGCTAGCCCCATGGTTCCCCCCTGCTAGCCCCATGTTTCGCCCCTGTTTGCCCCATGTTACCCCAATGCTAGCCCCATGTTTCCCCCTGCTAGCCCCATGTGTCCCCCCTGCTAGCCCCATGTGTCCCCCCTGCAGGCCGAAAGTTTCCACCTGTAGGCCCCATGTTTCCCCCACGCCTGACCCATTTTTCCCCCGTGATAGCCCCATATTCCGCCCATGCTAGCCCCATGTTTCCTCCCTGCCAGCCCCATATTCCCCCCATGGTAGCCCCATGTTTCCCCCCTGCTAGCCCCATGTGTCCCCCCTACTAGCCCCATGTGTCCCCCCTGCAGTTCGAAAGTTTCCACCTGCAGGCCCCATGTTTCCCGCTGCAGGCCCCACGTTTTCCCCTGCAGGCCCCACGTTCTCCCCCTGCGCTCAAGTTCATATTTCCACCCTGATAGCCCCACATTCCCCCCATTCTAGCCCAATCTTTTCCCAATGTTAGCCCCATGTTACCCCCCTTCTAGCCCCATGTTACTCTCCCCACGTTTCCCCCCTGCCAGCCCTTAATTTCCCCGTGAAAGCCCCATATTTCTCCTCAGGGCTGCCCCATGTTTCCCCCATGCTAGCCACATGTTTCCCCCATGCTTCCCCATGTTTCCCCCATGCTAGCCCCATGTTCCCCTCATGCTAGCCCCATGTTCCCCTCATGCTAGCCCCATGTTTCCCCCATGCTAGCCACATGTTTCCCCCATGGTAGCCCCATGTTTCCCCCCTGCGAGCCCCAAGTTTTCCCTCGATTTGCGCCGTATTTCGGTGCAAGCTAGCTTGCACACGCATTCCTAAGGCACAACTCCCTCGCATAAGGCGCCACGTCCGCCAAGGCAAAGAGGACAAAACCAACCATTTTGCAGGAGGTGAGACAGCCGTGTTCCTCCCTACCCTGCCCTGCCATCTCACCCCTGCCCTTCCTCCCTCCCATTCCCACGCCAACATTCACTACCTGCTACGCTCTTTCCTTCAGTCCAACTCCCAACCTGCCCTGCCTTTCCCCCCACTGCCCTTCCATCCATCCCTACCCTACCCTCCCTTCCCCCTTATCATGCCATAAGTTACCCCCTGCTAGCCGTCCATTCCCTCCCATTGCCTCCATTCCCTCCATTCCCTCCATTCCCTCTCATTGCCTCCATTCCCTCCATTCCCTCCATTCCCTCTCATTGTCTCCATCCCCCCCATTCCTTGCGTTTCCACCCTACTAGCCCTCCCTTCCCCGTCATCATGTCCTCAGTATACCCCCTGCTAGGCCTCCCTCCCCCCTCATCATGCAAACAGTTCCCCCCTGCAAGCCCTCCCTTCCCCGTCATTATGCCATCGCTAGCCAGCCCTCTTCCATGCGGTGGGCTCGCCTCAACACATGGGCGGGCCCACCGTAATCAAAAGGGCTGGCCAGCCCTCACCCATGCAATGGGATTGCCCCATTTGAAGATTGAAATGAATAGGTTTACTAATGATCGATTTGGGTGCATGGTGTGCAGAATGGTGTCAGAACTATATAGCTTATACTATTGTGTAGGCTATAGTGGGGTATCCCATAGGGGGTACAACCCAATTAGGGTTTCCTATTTGTACTCACTTCTTTCATAGTCATTCCATTCTCGTTCTCTCTTTCACATGGAATCAGAGCAGGTCCCCTACTAGGGACTGTTTCTTGGGCCCACCGAAGCGCGCCCCGAGGCGCGCGTCCTTTTTTTTTAGCGACCCGTCGTGTCGCCCTCCCTAGCGGCCTGTCGAGCCGCCCTACCTTGCGGCCCCGCCGCCCTATCGCGCGGCCTCGCCGCCCTAAGTCGCGGCCTGCCCGCCGCCCTACTTCGACGGCCCCGCCGCCCTACGTCGTGGCCCGCCGCCCTACTTCGACGGCCCGCCCGCCGCCCTACGTCGCGGCCCCGCCGCCCTACGTCCCGGCCCGCCCGCCGCCCTACTTCGACGGCCCGCCCGCCGCCCTACGTCGCGGCCCCGCCGCCCTACGTCCCGGCCCGCCCGCCGCCCTACTTCGAAGGCCCGCCCGCCGCCTTCTGCTACGCGGCCCTGCCGCCCTCTGCTACGCGGCCCCGCCGCCCCTCGATCGCGGCCCCGCCGCCCTCTGCTACGCGGCTCCGCCGCCCTCTGCTACGCGGCCCCGCCGCCCTCTGCTACGCGGCCCCGCCGCCCTCTCCTACGCGGCACCGCCGCCCTCTGCTCCGCGGCCCCGCCGAGCCGCCCAGCATCAGCCGAGCCGCCCAGCAGCAGCCGAGCCGCCGCCGAGCCGCCGCCGCCTGAGCCGCCGCCCGGGCCGCCGCCGAGCCGCCGCCGCCTGCGCCGCCGAGCCGGAGCCGCCCGAGCCGCCGCCCAGCCGCCCAGCAGCAGCCGAGCCGCCGCCGAGCCGCCGCCGCCCGAGCCGCCGCTGAGCTGCGACCGAGCCGCCGCCCGAGCCGCCCGAACCGCCCGAGCCGCCCGAGCCGCCCGAGCCGCCCGAGCCGCCGTGCTGCTGTTCCTGAGCTGTGTTCTTCTGCTGCTGACCTACCCGACTCTCCCAGCCCGGTGAGACTTCCAGCTGCTGCCATGGCCACCCCCAATGTTCTTACTTTTGACGCTGAGGGGAGGGCCATTGACTTTGCCGTCTGGATTGAAGACCTGCAGCTGTACTTACTGTGTGATGCGATAGATGAGGTCTCTCTTTTTGACTTTGTCTCTGGCGCTGTTCCTGCCCCACCTGCTGATGCTGACTCTGCCGTTCGCTCCAAGTGGGCGACCCGCGATGCTGCTGCACGTCTTGCTGTGCGTCGCCACCTCCCTTCCTCTGAGCGTGCCCACTTTAGTCAGTGCAAGACCGCTCAGGCCTTGTACGACGCTGTAGTTGCACGCTACTCCTCCCCTTCCTCCGCTACCCTTAGCCGCCTCATGCTACCGTTTCTCTTCCCTGACCTCGCTTCCTTTCCCACTGTCGCTGACCTCGTTACCCACCTCCGTGCTAGTGACACCCGCTACCGCGCTGCCCTTCCTGCTGAGTTCCGCGCTGCGAACCCTCCTCCCATGTACATCACCCTCTACTTTCTCGTCACCCGTCTCCCTGAGTCCCTTCGTGTCGTTAGGGACCAGTTTCTCTCTGTCTGTCCCACCACTCTCACTGTCGACCTCCTTGAGGAGTCCCTGCTAGCGGCTGAGAAGAGTATTGTCGCTGTAGGGGCCTCTCGGGGTGACCCTCGCACCCCCATCTTTGAGGGGTGTGGTCCTTCCCCCCTGCTGCCCTCTGTCGCCTCTGCCGCTGCGGCCGACCTCACTGGTTTTGAGTCGGTCGGCGCGGCGTCTGCCCCCAGCGGCAGACGCCGCTCTGGCAAGAGCAAGGGGGGCAAGGGAGCGGGTGGAGCTCGAGGGGGCGGTGGAGGAGGCGGTGGGGGTGGCGGGGGGAGTGGGGGTGGCGGTGGGGGTGGTGGCGGGAGTGGAGGTACTGGTGGCGGCGGTGGAGGCGGAGGTGGCGGCGGAGGTGGTAGCGGAGGAGGCGGTGGGAGCGGTGGGAGCGACGGTCCTGGTGGGGGAGGTGGCGGTGGAGACGGGGGTGGCGGTGGAGGCGGGGGTGGCGGTGGAGGCGGGGGTCGGAGTGGCTCGTCCCAGCGGAGCAGCTCTGGGGGTGGTCAGCGCCAGCAGCAGCAGCAGCAACAGCAGCAGCCGCAGCAGCAGCCACAGCAGCAGCAGCGCTCTCGCACCGTCCCCGGCCCTCAGCAGCTCCGTGAGTGGTACTTGCAGCGTCAGCGTGGTGGTGCGCTTGGTCCCTGCCCCTACGTTCTTCGCACAGGTGACCGTGCAGGGGAGAGGTGTGGAGGCGCCCACACAGCCCGCCGCTGCTTTGGCCGCCTGACCGACGCCTGGCGTCAGCAGTTTCCGGAGGCCGCTGAGATCCCCCGCTGGGGAGAGCTGTCTAGGGCTGGTGTAGCTATTTATGATCTTGATTTTGATGCTATTCTCTCTGCTATGTATGCTGTGACTGGTAGTGATGAGGATGACTGTTACCGGTGTTTCCCGCCCGACCCGGGCATTGGTACTGCCGCGTCAGGTACTAGTGAGGCTGCTGCTCTAGGTGCCAGTGCGTCTGTGCTCTCAGGTGCTGGTGAGTCTGCCCTCTCAGGTACTGTGTCGGCTTCGGCCTCTCACACCTTCACCCTTGACTCTGGAGCGTCTCGCTCCTTCTTTAGGGACCGCACCACTCTCACGCCGCTGAGTCGGCCGGTTGCGGTGTCCCTGGCTGACCCCTCTGGGGGGCCTGTCCTGTCTCGCTTCTCCACTGTCCTCCCGTGTCCGGCGGCCCCCTCTGGCACCCTGACTGGTCTCTACCTCCCCTCGTTCTCGACGAACTTGGTGAGTGGTGCTGACCTCCAGGATGCGGGTGTCCACCAGTTCACCCCTGCTCGTCAGCGGGTGACCCACTGCACGGAGGCGGATACAGGTCGCCACCTGGCTACGTTTACACGTCGGCCAGGGTCGAGCCTGTACACACTGACCACTGCTTCTCCTCCAGGTGCTGAGTCTGGTAGGGTCCCTTCGTCTGGTCAGGTGTTTGCTGCAGCGTCCAGGTCTGGTCCTGAGTCTGCCCCCTGCTCGTGTCGTCGTCTGTCTCACGAGACCCTCCTCTGGCACCACCGCCTTGGCCACCCCTCTCTGCTTCGGCTCAGAGGCATGGCCTCGCGAGTCCTTGTGTCTGGTCTTCCCCGGTCTCTCCCTCCCCTTCCTCCGGGCCCTGGCCCTACCTGTGTCCCCTGTGTCGAGGGGCGCCAGCGTGCTGCCCCTCACTCCTCCCAGTTTCCTCCGACAGAGGCCCCGTTGCAGACGCTTCACATGGACGTGTGGGGCCCGGCCCGCGTCCGTGGACAGGGTCAGGAGCGCTACTTCTTGCTGGTGGTTGACGACTACTCGCGTTACACCACAGTCTTCCCCTTGCGCAGCAAGGGTGAGGTCACTGCGGTGTTGATCGACTGGATCCGCGCAGCTCGTCTCCAGCTTCGGAGGAGCTTTGGCTCTGACTTCCCTGTTTTGCGTCTGCACTCGGACAGAGGCGGAGAGTTCTCCTCTGGCCTCCTGAGTGCCTACTGTCGTGCACGAGGCATCCGTCAGACCTTCACGCTTCCGGACTCACCACAGCAGAATGGGATTGCTGAGCGCCGCATTGGCATGGTCATGGACGTCGCTCGTACGTCCATGATGCATGCGGCTGCTCCCCATTTTCTGTGGCCGTTTGCGGTCAGGTACGCTGCGCACCAGATCAACCTCCACCCCAGGGTCTCTCGACCGGAGACCTCCCCAGCCCTGCTGTGGACGGGGAAGGTTGGCGATGCGTCGGCGTTCCGGGTCTGGGGATCTCGGGCGTTTGTTCGCGACCTGTCTGCGGACAAGCTGTCCCCTCGTGCTTCTCCCTGCGTCTTCCTGGGGTTCCCCCCCGACGCCCCTGGGTGGCAGTTTTACCACCCCACCTCTCGACGTGTTCTGTCCTCCCAGGACGTCACGTTCGACGAGTCGGTACCCTACTACCGCCTCTTCCCCTACCGCACTCCGTCCCTCCCCCCACCCCCGCTCTTCCTGGTACCAGGTCCCCCCCCGGTAGTCCCCCTCCCCCCTCAGGGTCCTGCCCCTTCAGGTGTGTCCCAGGTAGACGCGGTCGAGCCTGTCGAGGTCACTGGTGACTCTGGTGCTGCTGCGGGAGCTGAGCCTGGGGGTGCGGAGTCTGGGGGTGCTGAGCCTGGGGGTGCTGAGCCTGGGGGTGCTGAGCCTGGGGGTGCTGTGCCTAGGGGTGCTGAGCCTGGGGGTGCTGCGTCTGGGGGTGCTGAGCCTGGAGGTGCCGAGCCTGGGGGTGCTGTGCCTGGGGGTGCTGAGCCTGGGGGTGCTGTGCCTGGGGGTGCTTCGTCTCGCCGGGAGCCACTCTCCCCGCAGGAGCTGCGTGAGTGGTTTGCCAGGCGCTGGAGGTGTGCTGCTGGTGCTGGTGGTTCTTCGGCTGCAGAGGGTACTGCTGCCTCGCGTCCCGCCGGTGCTCGTACTGTGGGTGCTGGAGCTGCTGGGTCTGAGAGTTCTCCTGGAGCTGGTGCTACTGAGGGTGTTGGCGCTGAGCCTGCCGTTGGCGGTCCGACTGACAGTGCTCCTGGTGCTGCTGCTGGAGGTTCTGGAGCTTCTGGTGGTGCTGCTGGAGGTGCTGCTGGAGTGGGTACTCCTGCCGGGGCTGCTGGTACTGTTCCTGCTGTTTCTGGTGTCGCCGCGCGGCCCCGACCTTACTTCGTTCCGCTCCTGCAGCAGGTTCTTGGTCTTCCGCCTCCTCCTCCTCCTCCCTTAGAGGGTCCGCAGCCTGTCCGGTCACAGCCACAGCTACAGCCTGCCTCCCCTTTGCCTGCTCCTTCTCCCTACACTGGTCCGACTGGAGGTCTTACTGAGCGTCGTGAGCCTGCGTCTCGTCCTGTGTCGCCTGTTCGTACTGAGCGCGCTAGTGGTCGCGGGTCGCGTCAGCGTCCTCCTCCTGTCCCTGGCACGCACCGGATGTCACTGCGTCCGTCCACTGCTCCTCTGCGTGCCCCTTTGCCTTCTCCTCCTGCTTCCTCTCTTCCTGCTCTTGCCGACCCGGAGTCGGACTCCCTTCGTGCTGCCAGTCCTACTGTCACGCGTCTCCTTGCTACTGTCGTCACTGACCCTTCCTTCGAGTCGTCTGCTGCGTCTGCCCTTGTCACTGAGCTTGTCGACTTTGCTGCGCGCTGTCGTCTAGACTACGCTGCCCGTCTTGTCACAAAGTCTGAGTCCGCCTGTCCTCCGTCCGTCGGGGGTGAGTGTGCCCTTGGCACGGACGTCCTTGAGGACAGGCAGGAGGAGTTCCAGTGTCTGGCCGCCGCTTCACCTCGTCTCGCGTCTGTACTGCTAGCCCCTGAGGGAGACCCGGATGCACCAGACATCCCGACTCCGCGCTCTTACGCGGAGGCGATAGAGGGTCCCTACTCCTCTCAGTGGCAGGCAGCTATGGATGCAGAGATGGCTTCCTGGAAGTCCACAGGCACCTACGTTGACGCTGTTCCCCCCCCTGGGGCGAACATCGTCAGTGGCATGTGGATTTTCAGGGTGAAGCGGCCGCCGGGTTCTCCGCCTGTCTTCAAGGCGCGTTACGTGGCTCGTGGCTTCAGTCAGCGGCAGGGGGTTGACTACTTTCAGACCTTCTCCCCCACCCCGAAGATGACCACTCTTCGGGTCCTGCTGCACGTTGCTGCTCACCGTGACTACGAGCTGCACTCTCTCGACTTCAGCACAGCTTTCTTGCAGGGCAGCCTGCACGAGGAGATCTGGCTGCGTCGCCCACCTGGCTTCACTGGGTCTTTCCCTCCTGGTACCCAGTGGAGTCTCCGGCGTCCAGTCTACGGTCTCCGCCAGGCGCCACGTGAGTGGCACGACACACTGAGGACTACGCTCGCGGCACTTGGGTTTGCTCCTTCTACTGCCGACCCGTCGCTGTTTCTGCGCACCGACACCTCTCTGCCGCCGTTCTACATCCTCGTGTACGTCGACGACTTGGTCTTTGCCACAGCTGACACTGCTGGACTCGCCTACGTGAAGTCCGAGCTGCAGAAGAGACACACGTGCACTGACCTGGGTGAACTGCGCAGCTATCTTGGCTTGCAGATCACCCGGGACAGAGCACGCCGCACCATTACCCTGACTCAGTCACACATGGTGCAGCAGGTCCTTCAGCGCTTCGGCTTCACGTACTCCTCGCC
This sequence comes from Closterium sp. NIES-65, assembly GCA_948144175.1. Taxonomy (NCBI): domain Eukaryota; kingdom Viridiplantae; phylum Streptophyta; class Zygnematophyceae; order Desmidiales; family Closteriaceae; genus Closterium; species Closterium sp. NIES-65. The sequence goes on from CANXME010000867.1 coordinate 34,503, forward strand.
TCAGGCCACTCCTCTGCCTACTCGCCACTCGCTCTCAGCTCTGCCTTCGGATGAGTCCGTAGAGTCGAGTGGCCCGTATGCAGAGCTTGTTGGCTGCCTCATGTACCTGATGACCTGCACACGACCTGACCTTGCATACCCTCTTAGCATTCTCGCACGCTATGTTGCTCCTGGGAGACACCGACCAGAGCACATGGCTGCAGCGAAGAGGGTGTTGCGCTACTTGTGCAGTACGTCGGGCATGGGGCTAGTGCTTGGAGGGCGCAGTCCAGTGGTCCTCACTGGGCACGCGGACGCTTCTTGGGCTGACGACCAGGCTACGCAGCGGTCGTCACAGGGTTACACCTTCAGCCTTGGTTCCGGCTCTGTTTCGTGGCGGGCTACCCGCTCGTCTTCTGTTCTCGGCTCCAGTTGTGAGGCTGAGATCTACGCCGGGGCTATGGCTGCACAGGAGTTACGCTGGCTCACCTACCTGTTGACCGACCTTGGAGAGCAGCCTCGTTCTCCTCCAGTCCTGTACGTAGACAACAAGGCCATGCTGGCCTTGTGTCGAGAGCAGAGACTGGAGCACAGAACGAAGCACATTGCTCTCCGCTACTTTCTTGCTCGTGAGCTACAGCAGCGTGGACAGTTGCGACTTGCGTACGTGGCCTCTGAGGCCAACACTGCTGATGTCTTCACCAAGGCACTTGCGCCTTGTGATCATCAGCGTTGTTGCACGCAGTTGGGTCTTGTGCCTGTCTTGCCTCACTTGCTCTCCTCTTGACCTTGCTTGTACCTTCGCCTATATATACTCTTGCTCTTGCTTACTTGACTCTTGTATATCTCTATATATGATCTTGCATGTGAACTGGCCATGTGGCCTTGAACTTGTGCTCGGAATGTGTGGTGACTTTGTGATCCACCCTGAGCTTTGCTTTGCTTTGCTTGACTGGTCTTGTGACCCCTTGTTCTCCCCCACTTTGCCTATGGGGGTGTGTCAGAACTATATAGCTTATACTATTGTGTAGGCTATAGTGGGGTATCCCATAGGGGGTACAACCCAATTAGGGTTTCCTATTTGTACTCACTTCTTTCATAGTCATTCCATTCTCGTTCTCTCTTTCACAAATGGGTTGTCTGAGAAAGATCTCCTCCACAACACCCGAGCCCCTTCGAAGCGGAGGCGCACCAATGAAGGACAACCCTCCACCGCCTCAAGATCCTTGCTTGGTAAGTCAATGGGGGTGCATTTGGACTTTATTGGACGGCCCGTAACACTTACTAATATTACACATGCACATGTATACTCGCTGATTGTAGGAGCCTTGACAAATGTGCAATGACGTCAACACGAACGAATCATTCAAGGGTTGCCATCCGTGTGTGAATTTGTTATCTCAAAGTGTGTTGATGCTTACACGCTTCGATATGCAATGTTATTGGAACCTCCTGCGTGGTAAATCCCGTCTCCCTCTGCTGGTATGTTCTTCCCACTTGCAAAGGAAGCAGCTACTCTGCTGGTGCACGTACCCTCCTCCATCCGTCCTGCTCATCTAGCTGTCAGTCAACCATCACATCTTGACCCATTCCATCCTAACGCAACCCACACCACCACCCTCCACCCCACTCCACCCCATCCCACCCCGTCGTATCATCAGGTACGAGGCGTTCTGGCCCGTGGCAGGTGGGGAGGTGGCAGTGGAGATGGAGATACCGCCCTGCGAATGGGAGGTGCTGCTAAAACCCTAAAACTGTGCAATCGCCCCCTCCTGGTAAGCGCCACGTCTCTCCGATTGGATCCGCCAGGATGGTGGAGCTGGTGGCATGGGGGGACTGCGCGAGTGGTGATGGCGTGGATGCGAATGAAGCGTAGGTTGTGAAAATCATTCAATATCTGTTAAGTACAAGTTCCTCATGGCAGCGTCCCGCAACATTGTACTACCCAACAATCAGCTGTCGTGCAGGACACCAGCGACGACCCCCTTATGCGGGTGGTCAGTGAGTTAGGCGGGTGGTCAGTGAGTTAGGCGGGTGGTCAGTGAGTTAGGCGGGTGGCGCCTTCCTCCTCCTCTTCATCCTCTTCCACCTCCTCTGCTAATGTTCTCACTGTGATGGCTGCAAGGGCAGGATTCGAATCAGCTGGTGAGAGACCGTATGCCATGCCATGCCATGCCATGCTGTATGCCGTGGTGCTTGCTTGCCATTCTTGTCTTCCTCACATTCGTGCTCTTCCTCCGATTTCCTTCCGTCCATCACCCTCATTGCATTCCCTTGTTGTACACATTGAGCACAGGTGGCAGCAAGGCCGTGAATTTGCATCATTCAGCCGGCAGCCATGGCCATGTCCGATGCATTGGCGCGCAACATAGCTTGCCTGGTGCTGGAGGTGGTGTACCTGGTGGGGCTGCTGTGGAACGTGAGTGGCGAGCTGGCGAAGATGGGGGACCATGCTGCCGTGAGCTACTATGGCCTCGCGTGGAACTAGGTAGATTTGCTCTCACTCTCCCTGCAAGCACCTGCCGCTGTCATCTGGTGAGGGGACAGCGGTGCACGTTCTGTCAGTGGAGATCTCGTTCAGTCGATGCATTGGGTGCGCGTTTTCTGACCCTGCCACATTGTTGCATCACTCCTCCTTGTGCGCACCTGTTGGTGCTCCTTCCTACCCCTACGTCAACCCATCACGCACTGTCCTCCCCACCTCTGAGCTTGTGCATGTCTCTTCACCCTCCTCCCCTTTCTTTTCTCCCCGTCTCCGCCTCTTTTCCCTTCTCCCAACCCTGTAGGTGCTACTGCTGGTGACGGTGCTTCAGGTGGTTGTGCTGGTCTCGGTGATAACCCTCTCAGAACTCCTTGTTCCCGCCCCATCGTACCGGCACCTGAACCTAGTACATTGCCGTACTAATATATTGCCAACCCAATAGTTATCATCAACCCTGGTAACGAGTGGCACACGTAATGTGATAACATTTAGTCAATGTGGTCGCTTGTAACATCGTCAACCCACCCTGGATTCCTCGGTACCGATCACGTTGCTACTCATATGCCCGAGCATGAATTCCCTCATTGCAAAATCTATGTTGTCAGGCACTTCCCATTCTCTTTCAAACCAATCAATGTCAGCCTGGCTGCAATTTTTGTAGCCTTCACCCGATGGCTCAGGATACAGCAAACCTATAACCACATAGACCAACCAAGGCAAAGTCACACGGGAGCATGCGTGGCCTCCCAGCAACTCAGAGTATTCAATGTAACAACGAAAACGATGGTTCTTGGGAAGCATCGGATGACCCTGTGCATCCACCGCTGTGTTTTTACCCAAACATACTCGCACGACATCAGTCACGGTTCCGTTATCCACACTACTGATTGCCATGTCCGCGTACCCAAGCTCCTTTCGAGCCCACTCTAGGAGAACATGGTACTGTTTCGCATGATGTACAGCAAATTCGGAGGGTGACCAACTCTCACTTTCGTAAAAAACCTGGGGGGGTAATCCAGTGGGTCGTACAACCCTTTGACGGTGAACCGTACGTATTGGGTGTGACGTGCTAGTAACCACTGAACCCCTAGACACAAAGATGCCGCAAGTATTTGTACGCGATTTAGTCCTGCTAGCCCCCCGTCGCCGCTCTCCTTCCTCATCTTCATCATCCTCATCCTCAATACCAACTCTAAAACCAAGCGTCAACCGTTGCCGACGCCCACGTCGGCGCGAGAACATCTTTGATTTCTGGCGGGGAACAGGCAGAAGGGAGTAGGGAAGTTTGTGAAGTGAGTAGGTAAACGAACCGGCAGTGTGCGCATGGATAGGAGGGGCTGGAAGGGGATGGGAGGTGCTGGAAGGGGATGGGAGGGGCTGGAAGGGGATGGGAGGTGCTGGAAGGGGATGGGAGGGGCTGGAAGGGGATGGGAGGGTATGGAAGGGGATGGGAGGGTCTGGAAGGGGATGGGAGGGGCTGGAAGGGGATGGGAGGGGCTGGAAGGGGATGGGAGGGGCTGGAAGGGGATGGGAGGGTCTGGAAGGGCATGGGAGGGTCTGGAAGGGGATGGGAGGGTCTGGATGGTGATGAGAGGTTCGGCTTGCCCCTACGAGCAGGACAAAGAGTGGCCCAGTGAGAAAGGAGTGGATGGGAGGGACGAAAGGTCGAAGGCACAGAGAGGTGTTGGGAGGCATGAAGGGGAGATGGGAAGGCAGAGAAAGGAGGTGGGACACATGAAAGGGGGAGGGGCATGCAGGGAAAGGTGGTGGGAGGCATGAAGGCGGGCTGAGAAGGAAGGGAAAGGTGGTGTGAGGCATGAAGGGGAGACGGGAAGGCAGGTTGAGGCAGTGGGAGGCCAAAAGCGAGCAAAGGGAGATGGGGTAAAGGGGGAGAGAAGGGAGGTATTGGAGGGAAAGGAGAGAAGGGGAGGGAAAGGAGGGAAGGGAGAGAAGGGAGGGACGGGAGGGACGGGAGTGAAGGGAGAGAAAGGAGAGAAGGGAGAGACAGGAGATTGCAAGGAGGGATGAGAGGGAAGGGATAGAAGGTAAGGGGGGAGAGAAGGGCGGGAAGGGAGAAGGGAGGGAAGGGTGTGAAGGGAGGGAAGGGAGGGAAGGAGGGAAGTGAGTGACGGGAGAGAAGGGAGTGGGAGGGAGAGACGGGAGAGCAGGGAGGGAAGGGAGAAAGGGGGGGAAGGGAGGGAAGGAGGGAGGGAGGGAAGGAGGGAAGGGAGGGAAGGGAGGGAAGGGAGGGAAAGGAGAGATGGGAGAGCAGGGAGAGAAGGGAGGGAAGGGGGAAAGGGAGGGAAGGGAGAGAAGGGAGAGAAGGGAGGGATTTGAGGGAAAGGAGGGAGTGGAGGGAAGGGAGGGAAGGGAGAGAAGGGAGGGAAAGGAGGGAAGGAGGGAAGGGGGAAAGGGCGGGAAGGGAGAGAAGGGAGGGATAGAAGGGAGGGAATTGAGAGGAGGGAGGGAAGAGAGAGAAGGGAGGGAAGGGAGAGAAGGGAGGGAAGGGAGAGAAGGGAGGGAAGGGAGAGAAGGGAGGGATTGGAGGGAAAGGAGTCGGGGGAGGGAAGGGTGGGAAGGGAGAGAAGGGAGGGAAGGGAGAGAAGGGAGGGAAGGGAGATAAGGGAGGAAAGGGAGAGAAGGGAGGGAAGGGAGAGAAGGGAGGGAAGGGAGGGAAGGGAGGGAAGGGAGGGAAGGGAGGGAAGGGAGAGTCGGGAGAGACTGGAGATTGCAAAGAGGGATTAGAGGGAAGGGTGAAAAAGGGAGAGAAGGTAAGGGGGGAGAGAAGGGCAGGAAGGGAGAGAAGGGAGGGAAGGGAGGGAAGGGAGGGAAGGGAGGGAAGGGAGGGAACAGAGGGAACAGAGGGATAGAAGGGAAAGGAGGGAAGGGAGAGAAGAGAGGGAAGGGATAGAAGGGACGGAAGGGAGAGAAGAGAGGGAAGGGGGAGATGGGAGAGCAGGGAGAGAAGGGAGGGAAGGGAGAAAGGGAGGGAAGGGAGAGAAGGGAGGGATTGGAGGCAAAGGAGTCGGGGGAGGGAAGGGAGGGAAGGGAGAGAAGGGAGGGAAGGGAGAGAAAGGAGGGAAGGGAGAGAAGGGAGGAAAGGGATTTCAGAAGGGAAGGGAGGGACGGGAGAGAAGGGAGGGAAGAGAGAAAGGGAGGGAAGGGAGAGAACGGAGAGAAGGGAGGGATTGGAGGGAAAGAAAAGAGGGTAAGGCAGGGAGGGAAGGGATAGAAGGGAGGGAAGGGAGAGAAGAGAGGCGTGTGGGTAATTAGTGGGGAGGGTAGGGAGAGAAGGGAGGGAAGGGAGCGAAGGGAGGGAAGGGAGAGAAGGGAGGGAAGGGAGAGAAGGGAGGGAAGGGAGAGAAGGGAGGGAAGGGAGAGAATGGAGGGAAGGGAGAGAAGGGAGGGAAGGGAGAGAAGGGAGGGAAGGGAGAGAAGGGAGGGAAAGGAGAGAAGAGAGGCGTGTGGGTAATTAGTTGGGAGGGTAGGGAGAGAAGGGAGGGAAGGGAGTGAAGGGAGGGAAGGGAGAGAAGGGAGGGAATGGAAAGAAGGGAGGGAATGGAGAGAAGGGAGGGAAGGGAGAGAAGGGAGGGAAGGGAGAGCAGGGAGGGAAGGGAGAGAAGGGAGGGAAGGGAGAGAAGGGAGGGAAAAGAGAGATGGGAGAGCAGGGAGAGAAGGGAGGGAAGGGAGCAAAGGAGGGAAGGGAGAGAAGGGAGAGAAGAGAGGGATTGGAGGGAAAGGAGGGAAAGGAGGGAGGGGAGGGAGGGGAGGGAAGGGAGAGAAGGGAGGGAAGGGAGGGAAAGAGGGAAGGGGGACAGGGAGGGGAGGGGGAGCCGGGAGAGAAGGGAGGGAAGGGAGAGCAAGGAGGGAAGGGAAAGAAGGGAGGGAAGGGAGAGAAGGGAGTGAAGGGAGAGAAGGGAGGGAAGGGAGAGAAGGGAGAGAAGGGAGATAAGGGAGGGAAGGGAGAGAAGGGAGGGAAGGGAGAGCAAGGAGGGAAGGGAAAGAAGGGAGGGAAGGGAGAGAAGGGAGGGAAGGGAGAGAAGGGAGGGACAGATATTCGGGCGACGGAAAAGGAAATAGGGAGGCAGGAAGGCATGTCTGGCGGCGGGAAATGGGAATCGGGCGGCGGGAAGTTGCATCGGGCGGCGAGAAAGGGGAAGCGGGCGGCAGGAACGGGAGTCGGATGGCGGGATCTAGAACTTGGCGGCGCGAAAGGGGAAGTGGGCGGCGGGAACGGGAATCGGGCGGCGGGAGCTGGAATTTGGCGGAGCGAAAGGGGAATCGGGCGGCGGGAAGGGGCGGTCGGGAAGGGATGCCGTTTCTATTAAGGATCCAATCGCTCTATATGGGTTTGTCAGAGGTCCACTGGTGATCCCCGATTGATCCTAGACAAAGGTTACAGACATGTTGGCTTGTGGGGTTATGGGCACACTCACCCGCTACACAAACAAGCCCTTTTATCCTAATGGTCTAGTGGTTGGGATTATGACAGGGTTTCTTTTTGGACATAAACGGCTTGGATCACTTTATCTCTACATTTCGCTCCACGTTCAGTGGGCATGGAAATCTTAGTGTTGGACAAACACATCCCCATTGTCTGCAGATTTAGATGAAAATTTACAATAACATATGACAAATCAGACGAATATAGTTTCCGTTTCTGAACGTTTGGATGAAGATATTTGACTTGCCTACAAAATTAAATGAACTAACTACGCTCTTATCAGGCAAACCTCTTGTCAGCCTTGCCTGGAAAAAGTGGCGAGGGTTTTTGGGTTTGGGGAATTTTCTGTGTGTTTCGACTCAAGCTTGATAAGAGGTTGGCCTAATTAGTGGCCGTAGGAACATGGCCTAATAGAAATAGGTCTGACAATTAAACCATCATACATATTTTGTCTGATAACGACAACCCTGGCCATGATCCCCATGCGTTAGGAGCCTCGACTAGTGGGCAAGGCAAAGCACATTCAGCTGTGGCACTTCTTACTGCTCGAGTTGCAGCACCGCGGCCATGAACATGTGGCACATGTGGCCTTAGAGGCCAACACTACGCATATCTTCACTAAGGCGCTTCAGCCTCGTAATCTTCGGCAGTTCTGCATACAGCTTGGTCTAGTTACATGAGGTTATCACTTGTTAGTTTCGTGATATTTTGCTACGTGCCCTGATTGTGTCTCGGCTCTGCATATTTATTTTATTTGAACAAATTGACTTGCCTTGTGGCATCTTTTTCTCAGAGGTTTGGACTATAATGCCGCCCGAGTTTGCCGGTTCTTGTTCAGTGACCGTCTCTTACCTAGCCTAAGGGGTGTGTCAAACTATGAGGTACTATATAGTTAGTAAAACATTGTAGATATGAACTCTGCATGCCCTTGTGTCATCCATTCTGCTAAGTAAATCTTCTGACACCCCCAACCCACCACTTCCTCTTGGCTGTCCTGCAGCCCACACCGTTTCTTCCCTCTCCTCTGCCCACGTGCCCCTCTCACCCCTCCCCCACTTGCTACTCTCTGGCCCCTCTACCCAGCCCACCTGCTACTCTCTGGCCCCTCCCCCTAGCCCAACTGCTTCTCTCGCCACTCCCATCCCAACACGAACCATGTTACATTTGGTACCATGTACCAAGGTGTCAAACATTATACATATCTGTAGGCTACATAGGGGTACTCACTAGAGAGTATAAACCTTCAGGGTTTCTACTTGAACTCTCAACCACCTTAGTCAACCACCATAGTCTCTATCTTCTCAACATGGTATAGAGCACGTTTGATCCTTAGGACCGCCCGTTTAGGGACCGATTTTTTATTTTTTTTCATGCCCGCCCTTACCGCTGCCCCTTCCGCTGCCCTTGGCGCGCACCTCTAGCGCACCGTTTTCTCCTGCCCGCCGCGCGCCCTTAAAGCGCGCGTCATTGTTGCTCGTCGCACGATCCCCTACCCTGCGCGTTGCATGCCATAGCTGCCCCGCGCGTCGTGCGCCACCGCTGCCCCACGCGCGCGCCATCTCTGCCCCGCGCGCCGTGGACGCCTCTATCCACTGCGTCGCTGCTGCTGCGCGCTGCTGCCCACCGAGCCGCGCCTATGTGCTGCCCTGCCGTGCTTCCGCGCTGCCCTGCTGCACTCGCGCTCTGCCCTACTGCACGTTGCCTTGCGTGCGCTACTGCACTGCCGCTCGCACTGCTGCCTACACTGCTTAGTGTTGCAGCCCGCCATGCAGCGTATCATCCTGCTTGCTGCCATCCTGCCGCTGCCCTATGTTGCTACGCTCCCTCGTAGCCCGCAGCCTGTTGCCTTACCTACTCCTGCCTGCACTGCAGCCTGGCCGCTTGCACTGCCTCGTGCACTCCCTATGCTGCTTCGTCCCTGCTGCCCTGAGCCATTGCGCCCCACCGAGCTGCCCGCAGTTCCGCTCTGCCTATCCGCGCCGCTCGGGCCCAGCACTACCTTTCATTCCTAGCACTATACCTTCTTCTTCACGGTCGCTAGGCTGCAGTGCTCACAATGGCGACTCGTAATGTCCTTGAGTTTGACGCCGAGGGTAGCCCTGTCAATTACGATTCGTGGCTTGAGGGGCTTCACCTGTACCTGCTTAGCGTTACCCGCGATGACGTCTCTCTCTTTGAGCACACCTCAGGCTCCCTCCCAGCCCCTCCCACTCTGACCAAGCCTGCTCTTACTGCGTCGACAGAAGCACAGCATAAGTACAAAGCTGACCGCATAGCTAGTACTTAGTGGTTAGCACGCGACGCCACTTGTCAAACATTATATGTGTTGTTATTGTGTAGGCTATAGTGGGTTAGCCTTTAGGGGGTACACAAAGTTAGGGTTTGCTATTTGTACTCCAACTCTCATAGTGCAATCATTCCTCTTTCATTTTGATATGGTATTACGAGCCTAGGCTAGGAACCTAGGACCGTTTCTAAGGGCCCACCATTTCCGCTCGGAGCGCCCTCTGTGAAAGAAACTAGAACGAGATTGGATGAACTATGAATGAGGTGAGTACATATAGGAAACCCTGATTGGGTTGTATCCCCTATGGGATACCCCACTATAGCCTACACAAATATATAAGCTATAATGTTCTGACACACCCCCATAGGCAAAGTGGGGGAGAACAAGGGGTCACAAGACCAGTCAAGCAAAGCAAAGCAAAGCTCCGGGTGGATCACAAAGTCACCACACATTCCGAGCACAAATTCAAAGGCCAGAAGGCCAGTTCACATGCAAGATCACACATATATATATATATATATATATATATATATATATATATATATATATATATACAAGAGGCTAAGCAAGCAAGAGCAAGAGTATATATATGTGACAGTACAAGCAAGGTCAAGAAGTGAGCAAGTGAGGTAAGACAGGCACAAGACCCAGCTGAGTGCAGAAGCGCTGATGATCACAAGGCGCAAGTGCCTTGGTGAAGACATCAGCAGTGTTGGCCTCAGAGGCCACGTACGCAAGCCGCAACTGTCCACGCTGCTGTAGCTCACGAGCAAGAAAGTAGCGGAGAGCAATGTGCTTTGTTCTGTGCTCCAGTCGCTGCTCTCGACACAAGGCCAGCATGGCCTTGTTGTCTACGTACAGGACTGGAGGAGAACGAGGCGACTCTCCAAGGTCAGTCAGCAGGTAGGTGAGCCAGCGAAGCTCCTGGGCAGCCATAGCCCCGGCGTAGATCTCAGCCTCACAACTGGAGCCGAGAACAGAAGACGAGCGGGTAGCCCGCCACGAAACAGAGCCGGAACCAAGACTGAAAGTGTAACCCTGTGACGACCGCTGCGTAGCCTGGTCGTCAGCCCAAGAGGCGTCCCCGTGCCCAGTGAGGACCACTGGACTCCGCCCTCCAAGCACTAGCCCCATGCCCGACGTACTGCACAAGTAGCGCAACACCCTCTTCGCTGCAGCCATGTGCTCTGGTCGGTGTCTCCCAGGAGCAACATAGCGTGCGAGAATGCTAAGAGGGTATGCAAGGTCAGGTCGTGTGCAGGTCATCAGGTACATGAGGCAGCCAACAAGCTCTGGATACGGGCCACTCGACTCTACGGACTCATCCGAAGGCACAGCTGAGAGCGAGTGGCAAGTAGGCAGAGGAGTGGCCTGAGGCGAGGAGTACGTGAAGCCGAAGCGCTGAAGGACCTGCTGCACCATGTGTGACTGAGTCAGGGTAATGGTGCGGCGTGCTCTGTCCCGGGTGATCTGCAAGCCAAGGTAGCTGCGCAGTTCACCCAGGTCAGTGCACGTGTGTCTCTTTTGCAGCTCGGACTTCACGTAGGCGAGTCCAGCAGTGTCAGCTGTGGCAAAGACCAAGTCGTCGACGTACACGAGGATGTAGAACGGCGGCAGAGAGGTGTCGGTGCGCAGAAACAGCGACGGGTCGGCAGTAGAAGGAGCAAACCCAAGTGCCGCCAGTGTAGTCCTCAGTGTGTCGTGCCACTCACGTGGCGCCTGGCGGAGACCGTAGACTGGACGCCGGAGACTCCACTGGGTACCAGGAGGGAACGACCCAGTGAAGCCAGGTGGGCGGCGCAGCCAGATCTCCTCGTGCAGGCTGCCCTGCAAGAAAGCAGTGCTGAAGTCGAGAGAGTGCAGCTCGTAGTCACGGTGAGCAGCAACGTGCAGCAGTACCCGAAGAGTGGTCATCTTCGGGGTAGGGGAGAAGGTCTGAAAGTAGTCAACTCCCTGCCGCTGACTGAAGCCACGAGCCACGTAACGCGCCTTGAAGACAGGCGGAGAACCCGGCGGCCGCTTCACCCTGAAGATCCACATGCCACTGACGATGTTCGCCCCAAGAGGGGGGACAGCGTCAACGTAGGTGCCTGTGGACTTCCAGGAAGCCATCTCTGCATCCATAGCTGCCTGCCACTGAGAGGAGTAGGGACCCTCTTTCGCCTCCGCGTAAGAGCATGGAGTCGGGATGTCAAGTGCATCCGGGTCTCCCTCAGGGGTAAGCAGTACGGACACGAGATGAGGTGAAGCAGCGGCCAGACACTGGAACTCCTCCTGCCTGTCCTCAAGGACGTCTGTGCCAAGGGCACACTCACCCCCGACGGACGGAGGACAGACAGACTCAGACTCAGCGACGAGACTAGCAGCGTAGTCTAGGCGACAGCGAGCAGCAAAGTCGACGAGCTCAGTAACAAGGGCAGACGCAGCAGTAGACTCAAACGAAGGGTCAGTGACGGCAAGTAGCAAGGAGACGCGTGACAGTAGGACTGGCAGCACGAAGAGAGTCCGACTCCGGGTCGGCAAGAGCAGGAAGAGAGGACGCGGGAGGAGAAGGCAAAGGGGCACGCAGAGGAGCAGTGGACGGGCGCAGAGACATCCAGTGCGTGCCAGGGACAGGAGGAGGACGCTGACGCGAACCGCGACCACTAGCGCGCGTAGCACGAACAGGCGACGCAGGACGAGACGCGGGCTCACGACGCTCAGTAAGACCTCCAGTAGGACCAGCGTAGGGAGAAGGAGCAGGCAAAGGGGAGGCAGGCTGTTGCTGTGACTGTGACTCGACAGGCTGTGGACCCTCTAAGGGAGGAGGAGGAGGACCAGTAGAAGGTGTAAGACCAAGAACCTGCTGCAGGAGTGGAACGAAGTACGGACGAGGCCGCGTGGCGACGCCAGAAACAGCAAGGACAGCACCAGGACACCCAGCAGGAGTACCCGCTCCAGCAGCACCTCCAGCAGCTCCAGCACCTCCAGCAGCACCTCCAGCAGCTCCAGAACCCCCAGCAGCACCTCCAGCAGCTCCAGAATCTCCAGCAGCAATAGGAGCACCCCCAGCAGGACCGCCAGTGGTAGTCTCAGCGCCAACACCCTCAGCAGCACCAACTCCAGTCGAACCTACAGGCCTAGCAGCTCCAGTACTCCCAGGACGAGCACCTCTGGGACCCGCGACAGCAACACCCTCAGTAGCCGACGAACCTCCAGCACCAGCAGCACGGCTCCAGCGGCTGGCAAACCACTCGCGCAGCTCCTGTGGAGAGAGTGGCTCCCGGCGACACGAAGCACCCGGAGAACCTCCAGGCGGAGCACCTCCAGGCACAGCACCCCCAGGTCCAGCACCCCCAGGCAAAGCACCCCCAGGCTCAGCACCCCCAGGGCCAGCACCCCCAGGCCCAGCACCCCCAGGCGTAGCACCCCCAGGCTCAGCACCCCCAGGCTCAGCACCCCTAGCAGCACCAGAGTCACCAGTGACCTCGACAGGCTTGACTGCGTCTACCTGAGACACACCTGAAGGGGCAGGACCCTGAGGGGGGAGGGGGTCTACCTGGGGGGGACCTGGTACAAGGAAGAGCGGGGGCGGGGGGAGGGACGGAGTGCGGTAGGGGAAGAGGCGGTAGTAGGGGACCGACTCATCAAACGTGACGTCCTGGGAGGACAGAATACGGCGAGAGGTGGGGTGGTAGAACTGCCACCCAGGCGCGTCAGGGGGGAACCCCAGGAAGACGCAAGGAGCAGCACGAGGGGACAGTTTGTCCGCAGACAAGTCGCGGACAAACGCCCGAGATCCCCAGACCCGGAACGCCAACGCATCGCCAACTTTCCCCGTCCACAGCAAGGCTGGGGAGGTCTCCGGCCTGGAGACCCTGGGGTGAAGGTTGATCTCATGCGCCGCGTACCTGACCGCAAACGGCCACAGAAAATGGGGGGCAGCCGCATGCATCATAGACGTACAAGCGACGTCCATGACCATGCCAATGCGGCGCTCAGCAATCCCATTTTGCTGCGGAGAGTCCGGAAGCGTGAAGGTCTGTCGGATGCCCCGTGCGCGACAGTAGGCTCTCAGAAGGCCAGAGGAAAACTCTCCGCCTCTGTCCGAGTGCAGACGCAGAACAGGAAAGTCCGAGCCAAAGCTCTGCCTGAGCTGGAGACGAGCTGCGCGGATCCAGTCGATCAGCACCTCAGTGACATCACCCTTGCTGCGCAAGGGGAAGACTGCGGTGTAACGCGAGTAGTCGTCAACAACTAGCAGGAAGTAGCGCTCGTGACCCTGTCCACGGACGCGGGCTGGGCCCCACACGTCCATGTGAAGCGTCTGCAACGGGGCCTCTGTCGGAGGAAACTGGGAGGAGTGAGGGGCAGCACGCTGGCGCCCCTCGACACAGGGGACACAGGTAGGGCCAGGTCCCTGAGGAAGGGGAGGGAGGGACCGGGGGAGACCAGAAACAAGAAGACGAGAGGCCATGCCTCTGAGCCGAAGCAGAGAGGGGTGACCAAGGCGGTGGTGCCAGAGGAGAGTCTCGTGAGACAGGAGACGACACGAACAGGGGGCAGACTCAGGACCAGACCTGGACACTGCAGCAAACACCTGACCCGACGCAGCTACCCTACCAGACTCAGTAACTGGAGGAGACGTAGTGGTCAGTGTGTACAGGCTCGACCCCGGCCGACGAGTAAACGTGGCCAGGTGTCGGCCTGTCCGAGCGTCTGTGCAGTGGGTCACCCGCTGACTCGCAGGAGTGAACTGGTGAACCCCCGCATCCTGCAGGTCAGCACCACTCACCAAGTTCGTAGAGAACGAGGGGAGGTAAAGACCAGACAGGGTGCCAGAGGGGGCCGCCGGACACGGGAGGACAGTGGAGAAGTGAGCAAGGACAGGGCCCCCAGAGGGGTCTGCCAGAGAGACTGCAACTGGCCGACCAAGCGGCGTGAGGGTGGTGCGGTCTCGAAAGAAGGAGCGGGAAGCCCCCGAGTCAAGGGTGAAGGTGTGAGAGGCCGGAGCCGACGCGGTACCTGAGAGAGCAGACTCACCCGCACCTGAGGAAGCAGACTCACTAGCACCTAGAGCAGCAGCCGCACCTGTACCTGGAGCAGGAGACTCACTAGCACCCAGAGCAGCAGCCGCACCAGCAGCTAGAGCAGCAGGCTCTATACCCGGGTCAGGCGGTACGCACAGGTGAACGTCACGGTCAGCACTAGTAGGCAATGCATACATGGCAGTGAGAATAGCATCATAGTCAAGAGCAAATATATCTACCCTCCGCCTAAGCAACTCCACCCAGTCGGGGAGCTCAGCCTCGTCGCCAAACTCGGTACGCCAGGCATCGTTCAGACGGGCGAAGCAGCGGGACGGTGTATGACTAGGCGTCCCACAAGGCTGACCAGTCCGAGCACCAGTGCGAATCACGTAAGAGCAGCGAACAGAACTGAGAGACCCTCTACTCTGAGCGTACCACTCACGAAGCTGCTGGGGTGTGAGAGACGCGCGAGGGCGTCGCTGGAGCTGCATCTGGCCGCTGCCAGTAGAAGCAGGAGCAGGAGTAGCAGCAGTAAGGCAGGCAGCCAAGCAAGCTGCAGGCAGCGCGCTAGTAAGGCAGGGGCTCACCAGTGGTGGGAAGAGCAGGCTCGACGACTCGGTGACTCGGCGGCACGGCGGCACTGCAGCAGCTGCGGCTCGGCGGCTCGGGCGACCCGGGCGGCTCGGCTGCTCGGGCGACTCGGGCGGCTCGGCTGCTCGGGGGGCTCGGGCGGCTCGGGCGGCTCGGGCGGCTCGGGCGGCTCGGGCGGCTCGGCTGCTCTGCGGCTCGGCTGCTGGGCTGCTCTGCGGCTCGGCTACGGCTCGGATGCTGGGCTGCTCGGCGGCTCGGTGGGGGGGGGCGGCTCGGCAATGCAGCAGGCGACGGGCCGGGGCAGCTGCGCGGGGCCGGGACGGGCGGTGCACGGGCGGCGTGGGGCCGGGACGGCGGCGCGCTGCCGGAACGGGCGGCGCACGGGCGGCGTGGGGTCGGGACGGGCGGCGCACGGGCGGAGTGGGGGCCGGGACGACGGCGCGGGGCCGGGACGGGCGGTGCACGTGCGGCGTGGGGACGGGACGGCGGCGCGCTGCCGGAACGGGCGGCGCACGGGCGGCGTGGGGCCGGGACGGGCGGCGCACGGGCGGACTGGGGGCCGGGACGACGGCGCGGGGCCGGGACGGGCGGCGCACGGGCGGCGTGGGGCCGGGACGGGCGGCTCACGGGCGTCGACGGGCTGGAGCAGCGGCGCGCGGTCGGGACGGGCGGCGCGCGGGCGGCTAAGGGCCGGGACGGGCGGCTAAGGGCCGGGACGGGCGGCGCGCGGGCGTCTAAGGGCCGGGACGGGCGGCGCGTGGGCGTCTAAGGGCCGGGACGGGCGGCGCACGTACGGTTAGGGGCCGGGATGGGCGGCGCGCGGGCGGCTAGGGGCCGGGACGGGCGGCGCGCTAGAAAAGAAAGAGGCCGCGCGCCCCGAGGCGCGCGCCAAAGTGCAAATCGCCGCGCGCCGTAGGCGTGCGACAGAGCATGTAGCAGCGGAAGCAGTAGTACCCACAGGCCGAGAGCGTAACCGCTCTGAAACCATGTGAAAGAAACTAGAACGAGAATGGATGAACTATGAATGAGGTGAGTACATATAGGAAACCCTGATTGGGTTGTACCCCCTATGGGATACCCCACTATAGCCTACACAAATATTTTAGCTATAATGTTCTGACACCCTCGTGCGCCGTCCTCTCTAGCGCCCTCGTGCGCCTTACTCCTAGTGCGCCCTCGTGCGCCACCCCTTAGAGGCCCCATCGGCCCGTCGACCTTGCTTAGAGGCCCCGTCGGCCCCTCGTGCCGTCCCTTAGCGGGTCCCGTAGACCTCACGCGCCGCCTTATAGCGGCCCCGCTGGCCCCGTCGACTCGTGCGCCCGCCTCCTTAGCGGCCCCGCTGGCCCCGTCGACCCGTGCGCCCGCCTCCTTAGCGGCCCCGCTGGCCCCGTCGACCCGTGCGCCCGCCTCCTTAGCGGCCCCGCTGGCCCCGTCGACCCGTGCGCCCACCCCTTAGCGGCCCCGCTGTCCCCGTACACCCGTGCGCCCGCCTCCTTAGCGGCCCCTCTGGCCCCGTCGACCCGTGCGCCCGCCTCTTTAGCGGCCCCGCTGGCCCCATCGACCCGTGCGCCCGCCCCTTAGCGGCCCCGCTGGCCCCGTACACCCGTGCGCCCGCCTCCTTAGCGGCCTCGCTGGCCCCGTCGACCCCGTACGCCCGCCCCTTAGCGGCCTCAGCTGGCCCCGTCGACCACGAGCGCCCGCCCCTTAGCGGCCCCACTGGCCCCGTCGACCCGGGCGAGCGCCCCTTAGTGGCCCCGCTGGCCCCGTCGACCCCGAACGCCGCCCCTTAGCAGCCACCAGCTGACCCCGTCGACCCGTGCGCCCGCCTGTTAAGCACCCTGTCGCGACGCCATCGGCCCCACCAGAACGAGCAGCCCAGCCCGACCCGAGCCGCCCGACCCGAACCGAGCCGCCCGAGCCGAGCCGCCCAGCCCGAACCGAGCCGCCCCACCTGAACCGAGCCGAGCCGCCCTACCTGAACCGAGCCGCGCCGCCCGTCCTGGACCGAGCCGCCCTACCTGACTCACTGCCTACTGTTTTCAGGGTGCTACTACTGCTACCACTGCTATTACTGCTACTACTGCTCCTACTACTGCTATGGCTAGCCCTCCTGTGCTAGCTTTCGATGCTGAGGGCCGCCCGGTGAAGTTCAATACCTGGATAGATGACCTACACCTCTTTCTACAGCTCACTGCCAAGGAGGACATTTCACTGTACAATCACGCCCTAGGCCATGCTACTGCTCCTACTGCTACTGCTGACAGCACTGCCCGCTCACAGTGGCAGGCTCGGGACGCCCACGCCCGCTTCGCTATTCGCAACTCCCTGCCGATAGACGAGCGCGAGCACTATGGACACCACAAGACTGCACAGGCACTGTACACTGCTGTCGTTGCCCGCTACTCCTCACCTGCCTCTGCTGCGCTAGGCCGTCTCTCACTCCCCTACTTGTTTCCCGACCTAGCCTCGTTCCACACAGTCGCTGACCTCATCACGCACCTCCGTACTAGTGAGGCCTGAGAAAAGTAGAACGAGAATGAATAACTAAGGAATGGAAGTGATACAAATATGCAACCCTAGAAATGTGTACCCCATATGGGCTACCCCACTATAGCCTACACAATATTATAATTTGACACACCCCCATAGGCAAAGTGGGGGAGAACAAGGGGTCACAAGACCAGTCAAGCAAAGCAGACAAAGCTCAGGGTGGATCACAACGTCACCACACAGTCCGAGCACAAGGTCAAGGCCACAAGGCCAGTTCACATGCAGGAGCACACATATATATATAAGGCTAAACAAGCAAGAGCAGGTATATATATATGTAAGAGTACAAGCAAGGTCAAGGGGTGAGCAAGTGAGGCAAGACAGGCACAAGACCCAGCTGAGTGCAGAAGCGCTGATGATCACAAGGCGGAAGTGCCTTGGTGAAAACATTAGCAGTGTTGGCCTCAGAGGCCACGTACGCAAGCCGCAACTGACCACGCTGCTGCAACTCACGAGCAAGAAAGTAGCGGAGAGCAATGTGCTTCGTTCTATGCTCCAGGCGTTGCTCCCAACACAAGGCTAGCATGGCCTTGTTGTCTACGTACAGCACCGGAGGAGAACGAGGCGGCTCTCCGAGGTCAGTCAGCAGGTAGGTAAGCCAGCGAAGCTCCTGTGCAGCCATGGCCCCGGCGTAGATCTCAGCCTCACAACTGGAGCCGAGAACAGAAGACGAGCGAGTAGCCCGCCACGAAACAGAGCCGGAACCAAGGCTGAAGGTGTAACCCTGTGACGACCGCTGCGTAGCCTGGTCATCTGCCCAAGAAGTGTCCGCGTGCCCAGTGAGGACCACTGGACTCCGCCCTCCAAGCACTAGCCCCATGCCCGACGTACTGCACAAGTAGCGCAACACCCTCTTCGCTGCAGCCATGTGCTCTGGTCTGTGTCTCCCAGGAGCAACATAGCGTGCAAGAATGTTAAGAGGGTATGCAAGGTCAGGTCGTGTGCAGGTCATCAGGTACATGAGGCAGCCAACAAGCTCTGGGTACGGGCCACTCGACTCTACGGACTCATCCGAAGGCAGAGCTGAGAGCGAGTGGCGAGTAGACAGAGGAGTGGCCTGAGGCGAGGAGTACGTGAAGCCGAAGCGCTAAAGGACCTGCTGCACCATGTGTGACTGAGTCAGGGTAATGGTGCGGCGTGCTCTGTCCCGGGTGATCTGCAAGCCAAGGTAGCTGCGCAGTTCACCCAGGTCTGTGCACGTGTGTCTCTTCTGCAGCTCGGACTTCACGTGGGCGAGTCCAGCAGTGTCAGCTGTGGCAAAGACCAAGTCGTCGACGTACACGAGGATGTAGAACGGCGGCAGAGAGGTGTCGGTGCGTAGAAATAGAGACGGGTCAGCAGTAGAGGGAGCAAACCCAAGAGCCGCAAGTGTAGTCCTCAGTGTGTCGTGTCACTCGCGCGGTGCCTGGCGGAGACCGTAGACTGGCCGTCGGAGGCTCCACTGGGTGCCAGGAGGGAAAGTCCCAGTGAAGCCAGGTGGACGGCGCTGTTATGTGATGCTATCATTTGCATTCACGTCTGTCTGCCTCCCATCATGTGTTCGTGCGTTGCATGTGTGAAATGAATTTGTGTTTTTCTGTGGTTTGGATTTTCTGAGTATGTGTGAATGTTATTTGGCTTGAGCAGATATCTGAAGTGACAGCTCTACTCAAGAGCTTTCCGACGAGCCAAGAATCGTCGCGATCGGAGCAATATCAAGAAAGTTACGAACGTTGGAGTTCGTATGCTTTCTGTACTTCGGTTGTGGCGACTATGGGAAGTTGTGGGGTTGACTCAATATGAGGTACAGACTTTTGGGGGTTGGGAATTCGAACCCATCACTGTAGAATGCTGCCATGTGGTTGGGTGAAGCCAAACCAGGTTGGCAAGTGTGGCCAAGTGGGTTGAGGTGGATGGCATGAGTTGGGAAAGTGACAAATGTGAAAGTGGGGTTGCCTATGGGGAAGGGAATTGTGTGGCATGGGGTTTCCTTGGTTGGGGAATCTCTTGGGACCTTCCCTCTCGTCCTCCTCTTCCCTCCTACCTGGTTTAGTGCTACCCTAACTCTCTTGTGTGGAACTCTTGTGAACTTGTGAAACTATTGTGAGTGAATTAAGTTTCTATGTGGCAGCATACCCCCTGGTGCGCCGAGAAGCATAACTCGAGATTTACTCCACCTTTCGATACGATTCAAATTGGGAATGATAGCCACGAACAAGGGCTACAACATACTCGAGTTTAAGACGATTCTAACTGGCCACTTTTCGTCGACAACGTTTCTTGTGAAGTCGCGGTTTCTGTCCAGAATTTCAAGCCAACGATTTTGAGAAATTTAGGCTCCTAATCTTCATAGACTCAGTCCTTAGTCTCTAACAGGCGCAACCAGATCTCCTCGTGCAGGCTACCCTGCAGGAAAGCAGTGCTGAAGTCAAGGGAGTGAAGCTCGTAGTCACGCTGAGCGGCTACGTGTAGCAGCACCCGAAGAGTGGTCATCTTCGGGGTGGGAGAGAAGGTCTGAAAGTAGTCAACTCCCTGCCGCTGACTGAAGCCACGAGCCACGTACCGCGCCTTGAAGACAGGTGGAGAGCCCGGCGGCCTCTTCACCCTGAAGATCCACATGCCACTGACGATGTTCGCCCTAGGAGGGGGAACCGCGTCAACGTAGGTGCCTGTGGACTTCCAGGAAGCCATCTCTGCATCCATAGCTGCCTGCCACTGAGAGGAGTAGGGACCCTCTACGGCCTCCGCGTAAGAGCGCGGAGTCGGGATGTCTAGTGCATCCGGATCTCCCTCAGGGGTAAGCAGTACGGACGCGAGATGAGGTGAAGCAGCAGCCAGACAATGGAACTCCTCCTGCCTGTCCTCAAGGACGTCCATGCCAAGAGCACACTCATCCCCGACGGACGAAGGACAGACAAACGTAGACTCAGCAACAAGACTAGCAGCGTAGTCTAGACGACAGCGAGCAGCAAAGTCGACGAGCTCAGCAACAAGAGCAGACGCAGCAGTGGACTCAAAGGAGGGGTCAGTGACGACAGTAGCAAGGAGACGCGTGACAGTAGGACTGGCAGCACGAAGAGAGTCCGACTCAGGGTCGGCAAGCGCAGGAAGAGAGGACTCAGGAGGAGAGGGCAAAGGGGCACGCAGAGGAGCAGTGGACGGACGCAGAGACATCCGGTGTGTGCCAGGGACAGGAGGAGGACGCTGACGCGAACTGCGACCACTAGTGCGAGCAGCACGAACAAGCGACGCAGGACGAGACGCAGGCTCACGACGCTCAGCAAGACCTCCAGTAGGACCAGTGTACGGAGAAGGAGAAGGCAGTGGGGAGGCCGGCGGTAACTGTGACTGCGACTGGACAGGCGGTGGACACTCAAAGGGAGGAGGAAGACCAAGAACCTGCTGAAGGAGCGGAACAAAGTACGGCCGAGGCCGCGCGGCGACTCCAGACACAGCAGGGACAGCACCAGCACCCCCAGCGGCAGCACCAGCGTCAACAGCACCTCCAGCTCCAGTACCTCCAGCAGCACCAGTAGCACCCGCAGCAGGACCGCCGCCAGGACTGACAGCAGTAGCCTCAGCGCCAACACCCTCAGCAGCTCCGACTCCAGTAGCACTCGCAGGACTAGCACCTCCGAGACCGGCGGCACCAGCACCCTCAGCAGCCGAAGAAGCACCAGCTCCAGTAGTACGCCTCCAGCGCCGGGCAAACCACTCGCGCAGCTCCTGTGGAGAGAGTGGCTCCCGCCGAGACGAAGCACCCGAAGAACCACCCGGCCCAGCACCGCCAGACGCCACACGAGCAGGTCCAGCGGCCGCGGGCTCCGCACCCCCAGGCTCAGTAGCTCCAGACTCAGCACCCCCAGGCTCAGCAGCTCCAGACGCAGCACCCCCATGCGAAGGACCCCCAGGCTCAGCACCCCCAGTCGTAGCACCCCCAGGCTTAGCACCCCCAGTCGTAGCACCCCCAGGCTCAGCACCCCCAGGCTCAGCACCCCCAGTCGCAGCACCCCTAGACTCAGCACCCCCAGGCTCAGCACCCACGCGCGCAGCACCCCCAGAGTCAGCACCCGCAGCAGTACCACAGTCACCAGCAACCTCGACCGGCTCGACTGCATCTACCTGGGACACACCTGAAGGGGCAGGACCCTGAGGGGGGAGGGGGTCTACCGGGGGGGGACCTGGCACAAGGAAGTGCGGTGGCGGGGGGAGGGAAGGAGTGCGGTAGGGGAAGAGGCGGTAGTAGGGTACTGACTCGTCGAACGTGACGTCCTGGGAGGACAGAACACGACGAGAGGTAGGGTGGTAGAACTGCCACCCAGGGGCGTCAGGGGGGAAGCCAAGGAAGACACAGGGAGCGGCCCGAGGGGACAGCTTGTACGCAGACAAGTCGCGGACAAACGCCCGAGATCCCCAGACACGGAACGCAGACGCATCGCCGACCTTCCCCGTCCACAGCAAGGCTGGGGAGGTCTCCGGCTTGGAGACCCTGGGGTGAAGGTTGATCTGATGCGCCGCGTACCGAACCGCAAATGGCCACAGAAAATGGGGGGCAGCCGCATGCATCATGGACGTACGAGCGACGTCCATGACCATGCCAATGCGGCGCTCAGCAATCCCATTTTGCTGTGGAGAGTCCGGAAGCGTAAAGGTCTGGCGGATGCCTCGCGCACGGCAGTAGGCTCGCAGAAGGCCAGAGGAGAACTCTCCGCCTCGGTCAGAGTGCAGACGCAGAACAGGAAAGTCCGAGCCGAAGCTCCTCCTGAGCTGGAGACGAGCTGCGCGGATCCAGTCGATCAACACCTCAGCGACATCACCCTTGCTGCGCAAGGGGAAGACTGTGGTGTAACGCGAGTAGTCGTCAACCACCAGCAGGAAGTAGCGCTCGTGACCCTATCCACGGACGCGGGCCGGGCCCCACACGTCCATGTGAAGCGTCTGCAGCGGGGCCTCTGTCGAGGGAAACTGAGAGGAGTGAGGGGCAGCTCGGAGCCGCCCCTCAACACAGGGGACACAGGAAGGACCAGGCCCCGGAGGAAGGGGAGGGAGGGACCGGGGAAGACCAGAGACAAGGACACGCGAAGCCATGCCTCGGAGACGAGGTAGGGAGGGGTGACCAAGACGGTGGTGCCAGAGGAGAGTCTCGTGAGACAGGAGGCGACACGAGCAGGGGGCAGACTCAGGACCAGACCTGGACGCTGCAGCAAACACCTGACCCGACGCAGCTACCTGACCAGACGCAGTGACTGGAGGAGACGCAGTGGTCAATGTGTACAGGCTCGACCCCGGCCGACGTGTAAACGTGGCCAGGTGTCGGCCTGTCCGAGCGTCCGTGCAGTGGGTCACCCGCTGACTCGCAGGAGTGAACTGGTGAACCCCCGTATCCTGCAGGTCAGCACCACTCACCAAGTTCGTAGAGAACGAGGGGAGGTAAAGACCAGACAAGGTGCCAAAGGGGGCAGCCGGACACGGGAGGACAGTGGAGAAGTGAGAGAGGACAGGACCCTTAGAGGGGTCTGCCAGGGAGACTGCAACTGGCCGACCAAGCGGCGTGAGTGTGGTGCGATCTCGAAAGAAGGAGCGAGAAGCCCCTGAGTCAAGTGTGAAGGTGAGGGAGGCCGAAGCCGACGTGGTACCTGAGAGCGCAGACTCACCAGCACCTGAGGGCGCGGACGCACTGGCACCTAGAGCAGCAGCCTCACCAGTACCTAGAGCAGCAGTACCAATGCCCGGGTCGGGCGGGAAACACCGGTAACAGTCACCCTCATAACTAATAGTCACAGCATACATGGCAGCAAGGATAGCATCAAAGTCAAGATCAAAGATAGCTACGCTTGCCCTAGACAGCTCTCCCCAGCGGGGGATCTCACTAGCCTTCGAGAACTGCTGACGCCAAGCGTCCGTCAGGCGGCCAAAGCAGCGCTGGGTGGGGTGAGCACCCCCACACTGCTCACCCGCGCGGTCGCCGGAGCGCAGGACGTAGGTGCACGGGCCAAAACCCCCACCACGCTGACGCTGCGTGTACCACTCACGGAGCTGCTGAGGAGGGGGGATGTCCCGAGAACGCTGCTGCTGCTGCTGGCGCTGACCACTCCCGGAGCCGCTCCACTGAGAAGCACCACCCCGACCAGCTCCACCTCCTCCACCACCGCCGCCTCCACTTCCGCCGCCACCGCCGCCTCCGCTCCCACCGCTACCGCCACCGCCGCCTCCGCCTCCGCCGCTGCCACCGCCACCTCCACCCCCGCCACCACTCCCACCGCCACCCCCACTCCCCCCGCCGCCCCCCACCGCCACCTCCACCACCCCCGCTAGCCCCATCCGCGCCCTTGCCCCCCTTGCCCTTGCCAGAGCGGCGTCTCCCGCTAGGGGCAGACGCCGCACCGACCGACTCAAGACCAACGAGGTCGGCCGCAGCAGCAGAGGCGACAGAGGGCAACAGGGGGGAAGGGGAACACCCCTCAAAGATGGGGGTGCGAGGGTCACCACGAGAGGCTCCTACAGCGACTATGCTCTTCTCCGCCGCTAGGAGGGCCTTCTCTAGGAGGTCAACAGTGAGAGTGGTGGGACAGACTGAGAGGAAGTGGTCCCTGACTACACGAAGAGAGTCAGGGAGGCGGGTGACTATATAATAGAGAGTGATGTACATGGGGGGGGGGGTTCTTGGCGCAGAACTCAGCAGGAAGCGCGGCGCGGTAGCGAGTGTCACTAGTGCGGAGGTGCGTAATGAGGTCAGCGACTGTGGGAAAGGCAGCAAGGTCAGGAAAGAGGTACGGTAGCATGAGGCGGCTCAGTGCAGCAGTGGCAGGGGAGGAGTAGCGTGCAACGACAGCGTCGTACAAGGTCTGAGCACTCTTGTACTGGCTAAAGTGCGCGCGCTCAGTGGTAGGCAGGTGGCGACGCACAGCAAGACGTGCAGCAGCATCGCGAGTGGCCCACTGGGAGCGAACATTGGCGTCGGCATCGGCAGCAGGGGCAGGGGAAGCACCAGAGGTGAGGTCAAAGAGGGAAAGACCGTCTGCCCTATCGCGCTGTAGGAAAAGCTGCAGGTCATCCACCCAAACCTCAAAGTCAATGGCTCGACCCTCAGCGTCAAAAGCGAGAACACTGGGGGTAGCCATGACAACAGTGGACTAGAAGTACGAAATGTAGGACAGGGGCAGTGCAGTGACAGAAGCGATGAGTTTCTTGCTACGAACCCCCCATGCTCTGGCTCACTCTCTACCACGAGAGGTGGGGTGGTAGAACTGCCACCCAGGGGCGTCAGGGGGGAAGCCCTGCCCACGCTTTCGTGCCGCCATGCCCGATGAGTTTCTTGCTACGAACCCCCCCCCCCTGCTCTGGCTCACTCTCTACCACCTAGTTACCCGCCTCCCTGACACTCTGCGTGCTGACAGGGACCACTTCCTAGCTCGCTGCCCCACTGAGCTCACCATTGCCCTCCTCGAGAAGGAACTGCTTGCAGCTGAGGCTAGCTTAGTCGCTGTAGGTGCCTCTCGTGGCGACCCCCGCACCCCTTTCTTCGAGGGGTGTTCCCCTTCCCCTCTTCTTCCCTCTGTTGCCTCTGCTTCCGCTGTCGACCTCCTTGGTGCTGAGAAGGTCGGGGCTGCGTCTGCTTCGAGCGGGCGCCGCACCGGCAAGGGCAAAGGGGCAAGGGCGGCGGAGGTGTCGGCGGGGGAGGCGGTGGTGGGGGTGGTGGTGGCGGTGGGGGTGGTGGCGGGGCTGGGGGTGCTAGTGGCAGCGGTTGGGGTGGTGGTGGCAACGGCGGGGGCGGTGGCAGGGGCGGGGGCGGTGGTGGGGGCGGCGGTGGACGCGGCGGCGGCAGGGGAGGAGGTGGTCGAGGCGGTGGTGGCGGCGGCGGTGGTCGTGGAGGCACTGGCGGTGGCCAGAGCCTACAGCACTCTCCGTCGCCCCAGGAACTCCGTGAGTGGTACACTCGGCAGGGGGGGGGGGGTGGTGGCCTTAGCTGCACGTATGTCATCCGCACTGGTGACCGCACTGGTCAGACGTGTGGGAGGGCGCACCCCACGCAGCGCTGCTTCTCCAGCCTTGACGACGCTTGGCGTACTCAGTTCCCAGACGCCACTGAGCTGCCCCGCTGGGCTGATCTGATGAAACAAAACATTGATATCTTTGCTCTAGACTTTGATTCTATTCTCTCTGCCATGTATGTGATGTCTATTAGTGGAGAGGGTGCCCAGTACCTGAGTGTTCCGCCCGATCCGGACATTCGACCTGGTGATGCTACCGCTCTAGGTGCTAGAGTGTCTGCTACCCCAGGTGCTGGTGAGGCTGCTGCTCTAGGTGCTGGTGCGTCTGCGTCCACGGTTACTGAGTCGACTGAGGCAGTGCACACCTTTACACTAGACTCAGGTGCTTCCCGCTGTTTCTTTCGTGACCGCACGGCTCTTGAGCAGCTTGCTCGGCCCGTTGCAGTCTCTCTCGCTGACCCCTCTGGGGGTCCAGTCCTTGCGAGCTCCTCCACTGTTCTCCCTTGTCCGGCCGTCCCGTCGGGCGCACTGTCCGGTCTCTACCTCCCCTCGTTCTCTACGAACTTGGTGGCGGGTAGTGCGCTCCAGGACAGGGGTGTCCATCAGTTCACCCCTGCCTACGAGCGCGTGACACGCTGCACGTGTGCTCGGACGGGCCGTCACCTAGCTACCTTTACACGGCAGCCGGGGTCGGACCTGTACACACTGACTACTGAGTACCCTCAGGTAGCTGCGTCTGCGTCTGCGTCAGGTCAGCTGTCTGCCCCCTGCTCGTGCCGCTCTCTGGCGCACGAGACGGTCCTCTGGCACCACCGCCTTGGTCACCCGTCCGTGCAACGCCTTCGGGCAATGCACAAGCGGTACCTTGTCTCTGGTCTTCCCAGGGTTCTCCCTCCCCTCCCACCCTCTCCTGCTCCTCCCTGTCTTCCCTGTGTCGAGGGGCGGCAGCGCGCCGCTCCTCACTCCTCCTCGTTTCCCCAGATGACTGCTCCCTTACAGACGCTCCACATGGACGTGTGGGGCCCCGCCCGCGTCCGTGGTCAGGGTCAGGAGAGGTACTTCCTGATAGTTGTTGACGACTACTCGCGCTACACCACGGTCTTCCCCTTGCGCACCAAGGGTGAGGTCCCTGATGTTTTGATCCATTGGATCCGCGCTTCTCGTCTCCAGCTCAGCGAGCGTTTCCACTCGGACTTCCCTGTCCTGCGCTTGCACTCTGACAGAGGTGGTGAGTTCTCCTCCGACCTCTTGGCAGCCTACTGTGCGGAGCACGGCATCCGCCAGTCGTTCACGCTTCCGGCCTCTCCACAGCATAATGGGGTTGCTGAGCGCCGCATTGGCTTGGTCATGGAGGTCGCTCGTACCTCCTTGATCCATGCGGCTGCCCCCCACTTTCTGTGGCCGTTTGCAGTCCGATACGCTGCGCATCCGCTCAACCTCTGGCCCCGTGTCTCCTTGCCGGAGACTTCCCCGACTCTCCGTTGGATGGGAGAGGTTGGCGATGCGTCGCGTTTTCGGGTCTGGGGATCTCAGGCTTTTGTCCGCGATACGTCAGCGCACAAGCTCTCCTCCCGTGCTGTTCCCCGTGTCTTCCTCGGCTTTGTCCCGGACGCGTCTGGTTGGCAGTTTTATCACGCCGCCTCGCGCCGTGTCCTCGCCTCTCAGGACGTCACCTTTGACGAGTCGGTACCCTTCTACCGACTCTTCCCCTACCGCACTGCCCCACTCCCTCCCCCGCCTCTCTTCCTCGCGCCAGGTGCTGCTGCAGTAGACCCCCTCCCCCCTCAGGGTGCCGCTCCCTCAGGTGTGTCCCAGGTAGACCCGGTTGAGCCTGTCGAGGTAGTTGTTGACTCTCGTCCTGCTCGGGGTGCTGAGCCTGAGCGTGCGGAGCCCGGGGCTGCTGAGACTGGGGGTACAGAGTCTGGGGGTCCTGAGCCTGGGGGTGTTGAGCCTGGGAGTGCGGAGCCTGCTTGTGCTGAGTCTGGGGGTGCTGAGTCAGGGGGTGCTGAGCCTGGGAGTGCTACGCCTGGAGGAGCTCTCTCCTCACAGCAGCTGCGTGAGTGGTACTTACAGTACTGCAGCCTCAGGAGAGGTGCTTCTGGAGCTAGGGGTACTACTGGAGCTGGTGCTCGTGCTTCCTCGCCTAGGCGGGAGCTGCCCTCTCCCCAGCGTCTTCGAGAGTGGTACGCACGTCGCTGCAGTCTCAGGAGTGGCGCTCCTAGTGGCGTTGGAGCTGCTGCTGGTGCTGCAGACCTGGGCGTTGGGGCTGCTGCTGGTGCTACGGACCCGGGCGTTGGAGCTGCTGCTGGTGCTGCGGACCCGGGCGTTGGAGCTGCTGCTGGTGCTGCAGACCCGGGCGTTGGAGCTGCTGCTGGTGCTGCAGACCCGGGCGTTGGAGCTGCTGCTGGTGCTGCGGACCCAGGCGTTAGAGCTGCTGCTGGTGCTGCAGACCCAGGCGTTGGAGCTGCTGCTGGTGCTGCAGACCCGGGCGTTGGAGCTGCTGCCGGTGCTGCGGACCCGGGCGTTGGAGCTGCTGCTGGTGCTGCAGACCCGAGCGTTGGAGGTGCTGGGGGTGCTGCTGAAGCTGCTGGAGTTTCTGGTGCTATCTCTGCTGCTGCAAGGGGCACCTCACGGCCGCGGCCGTACTTTGTTCTACTCCTTCAGCAGGTTCTTGGTCAGTCACCTCCGCCTTGTCTCCCTCCCTCTGTAGAGTGTTCACCGCCGGTCCAGTCGCAGTCACAGCTACCGCCTGCCTGGCCACTTCCTAGTCCTTCTCCTTACATTGGTCCTACAGCCGGCCTCATAGAGTGTCGTCAGCCTGAGTCTCGCCCTGTGTCGCCTGTGTCCAGTCCTGAGTCGCCTGTTCGTACTACTTCCACCAGTTGCCGTACTCAGCGTGAGCGTCCGCCACCGGTCCCTGGCACACACCGGATGTCACTGCGTCCCTCCATTGCTCCACAGCGTGTCCCTCTGCCGTCTCCTCCTGAGTCCTCTCTTCCTGCTCTTGCTGACCCTGTGTCTGACTCTCTTCGTGCTGCCAGTCCTACTGTTACGCGTCTCCTTGCCACTGCTGTCACTAACCCTTCGTTTGAGTCTGCTGCTGCGTCTGCTCTAGTTGCTGAGCTTGTCGACTTTGCTGCTCGCTGTCGTCTAGACTACGCTGCCAGTCTTGTCGCTGAGTCTGACTCTGTCTGTCCTCCGTCCGTCGGGGGTGAGTGTGCTCTTAGCACGGACGTCCTTGAGGACACACAGGAGGACCTTGAGTGTCTTGCAGCCGCCGCGCCCCATCTCGTGTCCATGCTAGTTGCCCCTGAGGGAGACCCGGATGCACCAGACATCCCGACTCCTCGATCGTACGCTGAGGCGATCGAGGGTCCCTACTCCTCTCAGTGGCAGTCAGCCATGGACACAGAGATGGCTTCCTGGAAGTCCACAGGCACCTACGTCGACGAGGTTCCCCCACCTGGGGCGAACATCGTCAGTGGCATGTGGATTTTCAGGGTGAAGCGGCCGCCGGGTTCTCCGTTTGTCTTCAAGGCACGCTACGTTGCTCGAGGCTTCAGTCGGCGAGAGGGAGTTGACTTCTTTCAGACCTTCTCCCCGACCCCGAAGATGACCACTCTTTGGGTTCTGCTGCACGTCGCTGCTCAGCGTGACTACGAGCTTCACTCTCTTGACTTCAGCACAGCTTTCTTGCAGGGCAGTCTGCACGAGGAGATCTGGCTACGCCGTCCTCCTGGCTTCACTGGGTCGTTCCCTCTTGGTACCCAGTGGAGCCTCCGCCGGCCGGTCTACGGTCTCCGCCAGGCGCCACGTGAGTGGCACAACACACTGAGGTCAAGTCCGAGCTGCAGAAGAGACACACGTGCACAGACCTGGGTGAACTGCGCAGCTACCTTGGCTTGCAGATCACCCGGGACAGAGCACGCCGCACCATTACCCTGACTCAGTCACACATGGTGCAGCAGGTCCTTCAGCGCTTCGGCTTGACCTGGTCCTCAGCACAGGCCACTCCTCTGGCTATAGGTCACTCGCTCTCAGCTCTGCCTTCGGATGAGTCCGTAGAGTCGAGTGGTCCTTACCCAGAGTTAGTTGGTTGCCTCATGTACCTGATGACTTGCACTCGTCCTGACCTAGCATACCCTCTTAGCCTTCTGGCTCGCTATGTGGCTCCTAGTCGTCACCGAAAGGTGCACTGGGATGCTGCAAAGAGGGTATTGCGCTACTTGTGCAGTACATCAGGCATGGGGCTCATGCTTGGAGGAGGGAGCTCAGTTGTTCTCACTGGGTACTCAGACGCTTCTTGGGCTGACGACCAGGCTACTAAGCAGTCGTCACAGGGTTACACCTTCAGCCTTGGCTCTGGTTCAGTTTCTTGGCGCTCTACTCGTTCTTCTTCTGTTCTCAGCTCCAGTTGTGAGGCTGAGATCTACGCCACAGCCATGGCTGCACAGGAGTTACGCTGGCTCACCTACCTGCTGACTGACCTTGGAGAGCGGCCTAGTTCTCCTTCAGTGCTGTACGTCGACAACAAGGCTGCCATTGCCTTGTGTCACGAGCACAGACTGGAGCACAGAACGAAGCACATCGCTCTCCATTACTTCCTTGCTCGTGAGCTTCAGCAGCGTGGTCAGCTTTGTCTGCGCTACGTGGCCTCTCAGGCCAACACCGCTGATGTTTTCACCAAGGCACTTCAGCCTGGTGATCATCAGCGCTTCTGTACTTTGTTGGGGCTAGTGCCCACTTTGTCTCACTTGTTGTAGGATTTGCCTGTACTGTGATCTCTATATATACTCCTGCCTGTTTGCTCTGCTAGGTTGAGATCACCCTTGCTGTCTGTACTACTTATATATATACCTCTGCATGTGAACTGGCCTTGTGGCCCTTTGCTTGTGCTCGGATTGTGTGGTGACGTTGTGATCCACCCTAAGCTTGCTTGCCTTTCTTGACTGGTCTTGTGAACCCTTGTTCTCCCCCACTGTGCCTACGGGGGTGTGTCAAACATTATATGTGTTGTTATTGTGTAGGCTATAGTGGGTTAGCCTTTAGGGGGTACACAAAGTTAGGGTTTGCTATTTGTACTCCAACTCTCATAGTGCAATCATTCCTCTTTCATTCTGATACCACTGCCGCGCTTGCAGTTCGCAGCCACCTCCCGCTCCACCAGCGCACCCACTTTTGCCAGCTGAAAACTGCTAAGGATCTTTATGACCCTGTAATAAATCAGAATTCCTCTCCCTCCTCTGCCTCTGTAGGCCGCCTGCTAATGCCTTTCCAGAGCTGTTAGACTTCACCACTATCGCTGACCTCATGACTCACCTGCGCACCAGAGACCTTTGCTACCATGCTGCTCTCGAGCCAGAGTTTCTGGCTAAGAACCCTCCCCTCAAGCTCTACTTCCTAGTGACCCGTCTCCATGACTCCCTTCGCCCCATCCGAGACCACTTCCTTTCTCTCGACCCTACCGAGCTCACCCTAGCCTCGTTTGAGTCACGACTCTTGGAGGGTGACACCAGTGCCTACGCTGTAGCTGCCTCCCGTGGTACTCCTCGCACCTCCTTCTTTGAGGGGTGTGCTCCTTCCCTACTTGCACCCTCTGTCACCTCTGCTGCTGCCGTTGACTTCCTCGGTGCTGAGGTAGCTGGTGCGGCGCCCGCTCTTAGCGGGAGGCGCAACAAGGGTGTGCGTCAGAAGGGCAAAGGTCGTGGGGGTGGCGGCGGGGATGGCAGTGGCAGGGGCGGTGGTGGTGGCGGTAGTGGAGGTGGTGGAGGTGGTGGTGGCCGGGGTGGTGGGGGTGGCGGGGGTTGCGGGAGTGGCGGGGGCGGTGGCGGCACTTCGGGTGGCGGAGGCGGCTCTGTTATGTGATGCTATCACTTGCATTCACGTCTGTCAGCCTCCCATCACACGTTTGTACATTGCATGCGTGGTGTGAGCGTGTGCAAGAATTTGTGATTCGTGTGGTTTGGTTTGTCTGAGTGTGTGTGAATGTTATTTGGTTTCAGCAGATACCTGAAGTGACTCCTCTACTCAAGAGCTTTCCAACGAACCAAGTATCGCTTCAATCGGAGCACGAACAAGAAAGTTACGAACATTTGAATTTCGTATGCTTTTGATATTTGGTTGTGATGACCATGGGAAGTTGTGGGGTTGACTCCATAAGGGGTACAAAATTTTGGGGGTTGGGAAATTCGTCCCCATTACTGTAGATGCTGCCAATTGGTTGGGACAAGCCAAATCAGGTTAGCAAGTGTGGTCAACTTGGGTGAGGTGGATTGTGGAGGTTGGGAAAGTGACAAAGGTCAAAGTTGGGGTTGCCTAGAGAGAGAGGAATTGTGTGGCATGGGGTTTCCTTGGTTGGGGACTCCCGTGGGACCTTCCCTCTCGTCCTCTTCATCTCCTCCTACCTGGTTTCTAGCTACTCCAACTTTCTTGTGTGAAATGGTGAGACAATTGTGATTGAGTTAAGATTCTATGGCAGCTTACCCCCTAGTGCGCCGAAATTGATAACTAAAGAAATACTTCATCTCTTTGTATGATTCAACTTTTGAATTGTAGCCACGGACTAGGGCTACAACATATCTGAATTTGATGAAGTTTTGACAGTGCACTTTTCGTCAACGCGCGTTTCTTGCGAACTCGATTTTTCTGTCAAGAAACTAGGCCAAACCATTTTGAGATATTTAGGCCCTTAATCTTCGTACACCTCGTCATTAGTCTCTAAAAGGCTCGAATGGCAGTCATGGCAGAGCCAGTGGGGGTGGAGGTCAGGGAGTCGCGTCTGGGCGCACAGCTAGTGTAGGCGGAGGTTCTGGGGGTGGATAGCAGCAGCAGTCGCGTCGGCAGGATACCCTCTCGCCGTAGCAGCTACGTGACTCGGTGGTCCAGCGAGGTGGCCCCGGAGGAGGAGGTCGTTGTACCTACGTCTGACGCACGGGGCCCCGCGTAGGAGACGTCTACAGCAAGGCAGGCCATGTCGAGGCTCGAAAATGCTTTTCGCGAGTTTGGTGAGAAGACCGAGACGCCTAACTGGTTAGGATTGCTAAAAAGGAACATTGATGTGTTTGCTCTTGATTGGGACCAGATCCTTGCTGGCATGCTTGCTATGTATGTTGCGGCTGCTATTAGTGTTGAGAGTGACTATTACTCGAGTGTGCCTAGCTCTGGTGATGTAGAGGCTGTTAGTCTAGGTGCTTGTGAGTCTGCTAGCACAGGTGCAACTCCGTTGGAGGCTTTGCTCACCTTCACGCTAGACTCAGGAGCGTCTCGCTGCTTCTTCCGCGACCGCACCGTAGTCACACCACTCACCACACGCATCCCTGTCACTCTGGCCGACCCCTCCTCTGGCCCAGTTATTGCACGAGGTACGGTTGGTCACTACGAACTTGGGAGTCATGCTGTCCTGCAGGATCGGTTGGTCACTACCACCAATCCTGGGGGCGAGCTTGTGGCGATCTGTACGGACTCAGTGATGTTATAGACTAAGAACGGAGTCTATGAAGATTATGTGTCTAAATTTCTCAAAATCGTTGGTCTCAATTTCTGGACAGAATCGTCGCGCTCACAAGAATCGTCGTCAATAAAAAACGCAGCATTAAAACTTCACCAATTTCGGATATAATGTAGCCCTAGTCCGTGGCTAGAATTAACAAGTTGAATTGTACAAAAACATGAAGTATTTCTCGAGTTATCAATTTTGGCGCACAGGGGGGTTATGCTGCCATAAGAGCTTAACTCAATCACAAGAGTCTCACAATTTCCACAATTACCACACAAGGAAGTTAGTGTAGCAATTAACCAAGTGGGAGGAGAAGAGGAGGACGAGAGGTAAGGTCCCAAGTCCCAAACCAAGGAAACCCCATGCCACACAATTCCCCTCTCTCTAGGCAACCCCAACTTTGACCTTTGTCACTTTCCCAACCTACACAATCCACCTCACCCAAGTTGGCCACACTTGCCAACCTGGTTTGGCTTCTCCCAACCAATTGGCAGCATCTACAGCGATGGGGAAGAATTTCCCAACCCCCAAAAGTCTGTAACCCTTATGGAGTCAACCCCACAACTTCTCATAGTCACCACAACCAAATATTCAAAGCATACGAGATTCAAATGTTCGTAACTTTCTTGTTCGTGCTCCGATTGAAGTGATACTTGGTTCGTTGGAAAGCTCTTGAGCAGAGGAGTCACTTCAGATATCTGCTCAAACCAAATAACATTCACACACACTCAGAGAATCCAAACAATAGAAAACAGAAATTCTTGCACACGCTCACACCACGCATGCAACGTACAAACATATGATGGGAGGCAGACAGGCGTGAATGCAGATGATAGCATCACATAACAA